>JAOTQR010101048.1:0-28928 GCA_025774065.1 Solanum ossicruentum | reverse complement strand
TAAGTGGCAAATGGTCCACCCAACTACCTTTAAAGTCTAATGCACAAGCTCGCAACATATCTTCAAGTGTCTAAATGATGTGTTCTGCTTTACCATCTATTTGGGGGGTGGAATGCTGTACTCAAATTCTTGTGTCCCTAAACTCCTTTGGAAGGACTTCCAAAACTTTGCAGTGAATTGAGCTCTTCGTTCTAATATAATGGAGATTGAGACTCCATATAGCATGACTATCACTTTTAGGAATAGCTTGGCATACTCTTCAGCTGTATAATTACTCTTAACTTGCAAGAAGTGTGCTAACTTTGTAAGTCTGTCAACTATTACCCATATGGAATGAAACTTCTGAAATGAGCGAGGCGAACCTGTAACAAAATCCATATTGATCATTTCCCACTTCCATGTTGGAAGTTTTGTACACTACATATAACCTCCTAGCTTTTGGTGTTCTGCTTTCACCTGTTGGCAATTTGGACATTGAGCTACGAATTCTGCGAGGTCCTTTTTCATGCCTCCCCGCCAAAACATTCCCTTTAGGTCATGGTACATCTTAGTTGATCTTGGATGGATGGAATATCAGGAATGATGGGCTTCTTCCGTTATTCTCATTCTTAATCCATTAATATCAGGCACACATAATCTATTTTGGCAGTAAAGTACTCCATTCTATGTAAGATCAAAGCCTTTTACCATACCCTAACTCACCTTCTCTTTAAGCTATCGTAGAACAGGATACTCGAACTGTTTTTCTTTCACCTCCATTACTAATGAAGACTCCGCAGCATTATACACAATAACCTCTTCCTTTGGAGTTTCAAGAAGGCGAACTTCCAAACTGGCTAGTTGACGTAGATCCTTAGCCACTCCTTGACTCACCATAGCTTGATCACTAGTGTTCATGTTTGCCTTACAACTCAGAGCATTTGCTACCACATTTGCTTTCCCCGGATGGTATAGTATATCAACATTGTAATCCTTTATTAGCTCTAGCCATCTTCGCTATCTTAAGTTGAGGTCTTTCTGCTTAAAGATGTATTGTCGGCTCTTATGATTAGTATATATGTCAACATGAGCCCCATACAAATAGTGGCGCCATATTTTCAAAGCAAACACAACCGCTGCTAGCTCAAGATCATATGTTAGATAGTTTTTCTCATATGGTCGTAGTTACCTAGATGCATAAGAAATTACCCTACGATTCTGTGTCTGTACACACCCTAAGCCAACTCCTGAAGCATCACAATACACTGCACACCCCTAGGTGCCTTCCGGGAGTACTAGCACAGGCGCAGAAGTTAGCTTATTTTTCAGCTCCTGGAAGCTCCATTCACATGCATTGTTCCATTGGAACTTGGTTGCCTTATGTGTCAGCTTTGTTAGGGGTGCAAAAATAAAAGAAAAACCTTCAACAGACTCCTATAACAACCTGCCAAGCCTAGAAAGCTCCAAACTTCCATGGGTGTTGTTGGTCTTGGCCAATCTTTCATAGCTTCTATCTTTTGTGAATCAACCATTATTCCCTCATCAGACACAATATGACCCAATAATACCACTAGTTTTAGCCAAAATTCACATTTAGAAACTTGGCATACAATTTTCGATCACAAAGAGTCTGTAACACCTGTCGCAAGTAATCTGCATGGTCCTCTTCTGATCTTGAATATACCAAAATATCATCTATGAATACTATCACGAACACATCCAAGAATGGTTTAAATACCCTGTTCATAAGATCCATAACTGCTGGTGTATTCGTTAGCCCAAATGACATAAAAAGAAATTCAAAGTGACCATAGCGTGCTTTGAAAGCAGTCTTAGGTATATCTTTCTCCTTCACCCTCACTTGGTGATAACCTGATCTCAAATCAATTTTTGAAAAGCACTTGGAACCCTGTAACTGATCAAATAAATTGTTAATCCTGAGGAAGGGGTATTTACTCTTAATTGTCACCCTATTCAATTGCTGACAGTCAATACATATTCTTAAGGTGCCATCCTTTTTGCGTACAAATATCACTGGTGAACACTGGGGGACACACTAGGTCTTATGAAACCCTTATCCAATAAATCTTTTAGCTGCTCTTTTAATTCTTGCAATTCTGCTGGGTTCATTCTATATGGAGTGATAGAAATAGGTTGAGTTCCTGGAAGTAAGTCAATACTAAAATCTATTTCTCATTTTGGAGGTAAGCCTTTCTTCAGGGAACACATTGACAAATTCATTCACTGCTGGAACTGACTGAAGAGATGGTGATTCTACCTCCATATCCCTCACTCTAACTAGATGACATATACACCCCTTGGGTATCATCTTTCTTCCCTTAAAATAAGAGATAAACTTACCCTTTGGTGCCCCAACATTGCCTTCCCATTCAAGAACTGCCTCATTTGGAAAGTGGAAGTACACTCTCTTAGTTCGGCAATCCACGGTGGCATAACAAGAAGCTAACCAATCCATACCCATTATAACATCAAATTCCACCATTTCTAACTCAATTAGGTTAGCCAATGTGTCACGATCACAAACAATTACTACACAGTCATAATAAACCCTTCTAGCCATAATAGATTCACCGATTGGTGTAGACACTTCAAATGGTTTGCTTAATAATTAGGGTGTTCTCTTAGGCTTTCTAGCAACTAGTGGAGTGATGTATGATAGTGTAGAGCCAGGGTTAATTAATGCATATACATTATGTGGAAAGATGGACGATGTACCTGTGACCACAACGGGTAAAGCTTCCAAATTTTGCCGACTCCCCGGAGCATAAGTGCGATTCTGGACGTTGCTAGAGCTAGCTGCCCCACTCACACCTCTACCATGATCCATAGGTGCTTGTTGACCCCTACCTACTGGAGGAACAGATGATGATAATGCAACAACAAACCCAGTAGGTTGTGTCATACCACCCACACGTCTCCTCGGGCAATCCCTAATCATATGCCCTGGCACACCACACCAATAACAAACGTCTATCCCAACATGACATATACCCGGATGACTCCTTCCACACTGTTCACAAGGCTTCCTAGGAGTCATTGATTGGCCTGCCGAATATCCTATTATCCGTATACCTTGTCCCTCACCTCATTGACCAAACTAATTACTTCAAGACCCTTGAAATTGTGGTGGAGCACTGGCTGCAGAGTAGGAGGATGATGGCCTAGGCGGTCTATTAGAAAACCGAGGCCTAAGCTCACCTTGGGATGGTGTAAACTGTCCTATAGATCTGGCTCTTTTGGCCTGCCCCCTATCCAACTCTTGTGTCCTTCTCCTATGCCTTTGATCCTCCAATTTTTGTGCAAAAGAATGTATTCTCGCTATGTCCATATCTTTCTTCAAGGAAGCAATGGTACAGTCTTTGACTAGATACATATCCAATCTATCCATATATCGATGAACTCTATCTGCCATAGTAGCAACTACATTAAGAGCATGCCTGGACAGGAAATTAAATTGAAAGCCATACTCCCTCACACACATATTCCCTTGGTGGAGGTTCAGGAACTAATCTGCACGGGCCTACCGAATCTCTAATGGCAAGTAATGGTCAAGAAATGCCTCTCTGGACTCTTCGCAGGAAGCTGGAGGTACATCTATACCCTTAGATTGCTTCCAAGTTTCATACCATAATATAGCCACACCCTTCAACCTATATGTGAAAAGGAAAAAAAAAAGACAAAAAGTGTCAAAAAATACGGCTTAAGCAAAAAAACCCCATAAATTGGCTTAATTAATTGCTTTTCGCTAACTTGACAGCTTTTGTACCACTACATGCATAACATCTAAAGTACACTGAATATGATCAATAAAGTTCTAGAGGTCATTATTAGGTTTTGACCCAGTGAAGGCTGGGGGTCCAAATTAAGAAAATCATGTATCCTTGTACCATCTGCCCTATTCGCACCACCGGTACCCATAACTGGACCTTCCTTCCTTTGACCATGGCCAGCAATTATACGAGTCAATAATTGGATTGCATTTCTCAGATCTTGCACTATAGCATTGACAGGTGGTTCTGGGGGAATTTCACTACTTTCCGGTTCATCATGAGCTGGAGGAGTTAGAGATGTCTGTGATAAAGACTCCTTTCAAACCTCATCTCATTCACCTGGTTAGGTATACCAACCACCGCTTCTACTCCCTTCCCCTTACCTTTATTCTTCCTGGTTTCTTTCATATTTGTTGTACAAAGTAATTTAGGGGTTTGACATAATCCACCTATTATACTTAGCTCTATGGCATGATCTAAAGAATGAAAAGAAAGTAACAACTGCTAAATTCTACGCAGGCCTCCTGCTTATAAATGTGGTGCACAACACATCGATAAACAAGAATCTACATAGACACGGCTTTGTAGACTCCCTAGGATGACCCGCTCTGATACCACTTTTGTCACACCCCAAAGTCCCGTCAGGGCGGACTGACACTCATTGCCGATAAGGGTCGGGAGAACCAACCTCTACCTATGCGCTTTCTATATATATTGTAATAGATTTCCACCTTTGACATGCCTTTAAGAATATAAACAGTGATCACAATCTAAAAGGAAATGCATATGACTAGGTCGTTGCGGCCACGGTGTTTAATGTACGAGATATGACCACACTTTGATTTACATAGTCTACAAAGCCTCTAAATAAGGAAAAATATCTGATAAGGGTCGACATAGCCCCCGCCATGGCAAACTATACAATACAAAAATAAGCTCTAGACACAAACAAAGCCCTGAAGCAATCTTGAGCTTGTTATCAGCAACTGGATGTCCTGTACTCCTACTAGGGAGATCTACTAGCACCTGTACCTGCAGCATGAAATGCAGGTCCCCCGTAAGGGACGTCATTACGAGATAATGTACTAAGTATGTAATGCAGGATATACTGTACGTGAAGTAATAACTCAAATGAAACCATGCACTAGTGCAAGATTAGAGACCACCTTTGGGTATACTTTGGAATCATGTACTTTACGTTCTTTATATTACTTTACCTTTACTGTATAATTTGTGCACAGGTATAATACAAATGACCAACTGATCAGTGGTGAAAATGTATCGGGATTGTCCCTGGCTAGGTTCTTCCTCAACCCCTCGGGCTACCACCCGTGATAGGATCATCCCTGGCTAGGTGATTCTTCCTCCCCTCGGGCTTCCACCTATCAATAAAAAATATATCAGGATCATCCCTGGCTAGGTTCTTGCTTAACCCCTCGGGCAACCTCCCATGATAGGATCATCCTTGGCCAGGTGATTCCTTCACCCCTTGGGCTACCACCCATCAATAAACAATATACTTTATCTTTCAATTACCTTTGAGATGATTCTTTTGGTGGTCATAATATTGGAGCTGTAGGATTGTATATGTAGCATGTGACATGTAGAAAATAATACAAGACAATATGACCATGAAAAAGAGTACGTTACACAAATAATGGAATGCATGTGAAATGAGACAACTTGTGAATTTTATTTAGCAACAGAGACCCATGTGGCTTGGTATCCACATATGTATGCATTTTTGAAGGTGACTATGTATAGGAGCATATGAACATGTGCAAGAGTTTAGACACAATTAATAAGTGTGTCAGAGGTTGTAGATGCCTTTATGTACCAAGGAAGGATCTATGTTTCATGCCAAATAATACGAAATTAAGTAGCCTTACATACCTTGTTGTATGACCTCGTTACTACCTCGAGATAACCTTTCCTTCCTCCAAATGTTATCTTTAAACTCAAGGTTTAGAACTTCTTTACGGATCCTTCTAAGGTTGTGAAGCTTGTCTTTCACCCCTTTGAACGAGAGCAAAGAATAACCAAGAAAGAAGATTTTTCTTGTCTAAGTTGAAAAGAATTTAGTGTGCTATTTTTATCCCTTTTTAAAAGCTTTCTTGGCCAACCTTATCTAGAACTTTTGACCACATATTAATACATATTAATAGGCTAGTGATGCAGCCGCTTGGCCCTCACAATTTGGCCTAATTGGGTTCCAAAGTTAATGGGCTTGGCTGCCTATTTTCCAAATTTCTCTTAGTTAGTTTTGGGCCCAAATGGTCAAGTGGACTGTGATGTCTTTGGGACCTTTTTAATATCCTTCTTGGGCTGAAAATATAGTACATGGGTGATGCTAAAATATGGGCAAAATTTACACCCTTAACACGAATTTTATTCATAATCAGACTTGAACAAATTCGATGTCGGGCCTCATCTTCGTTTAGCTAGCAATTTAAGCTAAGCAAGTAGGTCACTCACCTGCTAGATTCCTAAGTCCTACAAGCAACTCAATTCTCCTACTTCATTTAAGGTCGTGATCTCCTCAATTTGACACAAAACATGTTTACACTCGACCCTCGTAAGCATTAGAGGCATACATCTCCCTATAATATGAAATTCGAGCACTTTTAAAAATGGGCGCTAATTTGACCAAACCATATCATGTTTCATTTGCATTATACTGGTATTATAAGGTGTGGGGTGTTACAGGTATATTCCATTAATGGGAAAGTATGGTAATTTGAGACCGGTTGATGGTATTATGGTACCAGTTGAGACACTTGGCATTGCCTATCTGATTACATGACTATTATTTATCCCTTATTATATTATATTGTTGATGTCCACTGTGAATTGTGGAATTGACATGCATTTTTCTCTCATTTCTTGTGTACAACCCGTTGACCACAGGCAGGAGGCAAGGATTGAGATATTGTACCACCCTTTTATAAATCACCTTGACTCAGGCAGGCGACAAGGGTGAGATGTACCACTTTTGAGATACTATACCCCTTTTTTATAAAACCCCTCGACTACGGGCAGGTGACTAGGTGGTGATTTTACCACTATTCAAGCCCCTCGACCACAAGACAGGTGGCAAGGTTGAGCTATTGTGACACCCCTTACAGGAAGGTAGCAAGGTTGAGAGATATTTGGCATATGGTTTGACAAGACCCTCATGGGTTCTATCGGGTAGCATTAGCTCAATAGATGTATACACCGGTCCCGAGGTGGTTGTGATTTCAACCCATGCATTGCATTTATACATTCCACTTGCATTCAATCATTGATTATTATTGTATTTGTATATGTTCTTGTGTATATTGGGTACTAACATATTTGTTGCAGGTGATAAAACTCTTCATTATTACATACTTGTTCAATTTCTCTTACGCAGTCGATTGAACCTACTGGGTACTTTTCGGTGTGTTCACCCTTACTTTGTTTCCTTCCTGTAGATCGAGCATAGGGACCTCATCAGGTTAGTTGATGTCACTCTACCAGAGTTTTCTTACATCTATCCCAGATCTTAACAGTGAGGCTCAAACTTCGAGTCATCATGGATCTTTTGAGATTTTCTTTGTTACTTCCTATGTTATATATTGAATTAAATATTATCAAAAAACTTTGTATTTCTATTTGAAATAGTTTTACTTACTCTTTTAGACTACTTTAGATGTTCTTGTACTCATGACTCCAGGTTTTGAGATTTTGTATTAAGTCTTGTGGATTGCTGTTACTTGTTTTTACTTTCCTTTAGTCGCGGTCAATTTGGGTCATGACATGTTTGATATCAGAGCTCTAGATTTTTTGGACTCGTGATTCAAGAGCAGGGTAGCTTGTAATGTCTTGGAGATCGGTATATAGACATTCATACCCATCTATGGGAGGCTACGAGGCACTTAATAGGAAAAACCTTTCATTCTTGCTTCTAATCTTGGTTTCTTCATATCAATTGTTTTAAAATGTATCTAATTTACTCCATCATCCTAGAAGCCATGTCTTCTGTTTAGGAACTACTTGTACATGTATTGGTCAGACTCAAGGTGCCACCATCTCTTCTCAACCCTGCTATGTCCATTGCCAAGCGGAAGAGTTTTGAGAGGTTTGTCTGGTTAACTCCTTCTAGATTTGATGGTACACTCGGTGATGGGGCCTATGATTTTTATCGGAGTGTCAGGACCAATTATGTAATTTGTCTATTCTTGAGTTACATAGAGTTACTTATACATCTGATCACTTTACGGGCTTAGCCAAGGAGTGGTGGAGACCATTTTTAGCCAGCAGACCTATTGAATCACCAGCTATAAGCTGAGATCAGTTTACTGAGGTATTCTTGAAGAGGTTTGTACCTTATAGTCTCTAGGATAGCAGGCAAGATGAGTTTGACCGACCATAATGGGGATCTATGATGGTGTCTGATTATGAGGCTAGATTTTGTGAGCTTTCTGGCTTATTTTGCCATAGACCTTGATATTATGTGTGTGCCTCTTGCCGAGTCTATTTGTGTTTCCACCCTGGTAGGTGAATCAATAGAAGTGAATCGGGTGTTTTTGGGTTGTGTTGTGACATTTATGGGGAGAGATACTGTTGCTGACTTGATATTATTGATATGGTTGACTTTGATGTGATATTGGGCATGGACTGGTTGTCGCCTCATCATGCTATTCTAGATTTCCATGCGAAGACTGTGACTTTATCTTACCTTGATTTGCCTCAATTGGTGTGGGCTGGAGTGCCTAGCTCCTATCCCAAGGGAGCTATCTCTTATATGCATGCCTATCGGTTGATGGATAATGGATGTTTGTCATATTTGGCTCATGTTTGGGCCTGTTCTCAGGAGCCACCATCATTTAAGATCATAGGGTTGTTAGATAGTTTATGGATGTGTTCCCAACTATTTTCCCTGGTGCTCATCTAGATCATTATATTGACTTCTCCATTGATGTGGATGTCACGACAAAACTCAAATCACAACTATAGAAAATAAAGTAAAGCGAAAATAATCAACACATAATATAAGTAATCCCAAAACCTGGAGTCGTGAGTACAAGACCATCTAAATTAGTACCAAGAGTAAATACAACTCTCTCAAAATGGGATACAAAGTTGATTTGTCCAATACATAGTTCGAACAGAAAGATGATAAAAGAAATGCTAAAGATCCATGACAACTAGAAGTTTGTTCCTCACCGCTAAGACCTGGATGACTAGAGAAAACTCTGATAGAATAAATCTACTACCTTTTTTGTGTCCTTATGCTCGATCTGCATTGAGGAAACAAAGTAGGGGTGAGTACACCAAAATGTACCTAGTAGGTTCAATTTGACTTGGTAAGAGAAATCGATCAACTATATAATAACAACGAATCCTATCACCTACATCAAAAGCGTAAGTTGATAATATAAAAATGAATAGTAATAAGTAAAGACAGTAAATATAGTCAATCATGCAATGCAATGCCATGGATGAATGCAATGGTGTCATAGGCTATGTACGAGGTGAAATCACGATCGTCACAGGGCCGATGTACACATCTATCAAGCCAAAGCTACAAGATAGAACTCGAGGGAATCATAGGCCATATACTCAAATACCTCAACGAACCGCAAGCCATAAATCTCAAGGTGTCATGGGCCTCATACAGAAGTATGTCAAAGCATCATAGGCCGTAATAAGCTGTTTCAACATACATCATAATATCTCAAATGATGCATATGTAATAAGATATATGCATACCAATGCAACTAGTCACATATAAGGTGTTTGCATACCAATGCAACCAAATCATGAATAATATCTACATATGCTAATGCATCCAGTACAATATCAAATGTGTGCATACCAATGCAACTAGTTAGTTAGGAGATGTGTGCGTACAATACAACTAGTTAATATAAAATAGGTGCATCCACTCACAAATATACGTAATAGCAATATAAATGACAACTGATACGTACACTAGTCATCACATCAGACGAGCTCCCCATGTATATCAACCATTACTACAAGGACACCATTATCTCATATCATCACTATCTCATCAATAATCAAAATGTCAATGACACATGCTCTACAATAACCCCAAAAAGACTCAAAAATCTCAAATTCTTTCACAATCATCATCAATTATTCACCACACTATCCAAAAGTTATCGCAAGTCCCTATTATCATAACAATATCCAAATTATCTCAAATCTCATGATTTCATCTCTATTTAACAATAGGATCATCATTTACTCAATTTTCAGCATAACGGGTATCATATTTCCATCAAATGCAATCATATCATATCACAGGCTTATACCATCAATCTAAATCTAATAATTATCATATGAACGTGTCCAATAACTCAAATCTAATCCTAAAAAAGTTAGCCGAATCTATCTCAATGCTGAAACTGCACTCGGACAAGCATTCAGTCAATTCAAGCTTCCAAATAATCCTCAGATCGATCAACCACTATCAAAAATTGAAACTACATGTTAAGAGGTGCATTTTGACACCTATATTGATATAATTTATACTTAGGGGTAAATTGATCAAAATTAGGGCTAAAATTTGAAGTTCTCGAATCTGGAAAATGACTATAAAATCAAGCTCGATATGTGAAATGGCGTCCATGGGTGAAAATCCACCTAAAATTAGGTTTAAAACGAATGAGAAATAAACATTTACAGTTTGAAAATAATAGTTTAACAATCCCCAATTTTAGATATTCAAAATCATGAAATTCATGAAAAAATCAAGATGCAACTTACGGAAAATAATTAAATTAGTGTTAGGATAACTTACCCTAGACAAATCTTTAAAAATCTCGATTCAGAATCACCCAAAAATTTTGATATTCGTGAAAATGACTAAAAATGATGGCCCTCGAGTTTTAAACAGTGTTAGTAACAAAAGCACTCTGCGAATGCGGGTGGGGTCCATCGAACACTAAGAAGTCGATCAAAAATGACCTCCATGATCGTGGAGACCAACCTATGAACACAGAGAGTAAGGTGGAGATGGGGCCACACACGTGTGCTCCGCGAACACGGAGCCTATCACTCGATTGCGAAAAAAAAGATGCCACATCACTCCACGAACGCAGAGGGTAAAATCATCTAGACCTCCACGAGTGCGGAGAAATAATGTGTCAACACCAGAAACACTGAACCAACAAAATGACAAATCCAACCAAAACTCGAAATGGGCACTTAGAACTCATCCAACCTTAGAATTACACAAACCATACATGTATGCATACAAGAAGCAATGACCAGAACTCAACAGAATCATCAAAATTCCATTCTGAGATCTCCACGACACATCTACCAATAAAAGTCAAATAAACTAGTATAAAACTCAAAATTCCAAAATTGTCATCGACAACTCCAAAAATTATGATGAGACTATTTCTAGGGTTAGTTTCACCATTTGGAACTGCTAGAACTATCATTAGTTTCACCATTTTGAACTACTAGAACTGTCAATATATTGATTCGAGCTTCCAAACTCCAAAGGTTGACGAAAGTCAAACTTTTGTTCCAGAAACAACTAAAAATGTAACTTTGGGCCTAAACCCCTCATTATAACTCCAAACTCAGTTTTGTAACTTCTCATTGACCAATTTCGGCATTTTGGAGCTAATGGAATCGACGGATCTTTGATCTGACACGTAAAACTCAAGATGGTACAAAAAAATCAACTTTTCAACAACTTAAGCTTCTAAAAGTGCCATAACTAGTATTTTAACTTTTACTTCTTGGAATTTTAGTTCCAAAAATATAGATATTTCAAAATAGGTTCAAAGTAACTTATGAAAGGGTAAAATGCTAATTTCACAGATAAGCTCAAAAATGACCACTCAAGTAATTTCATCATTCACTACTAAAATAATATTCGTCTTGGCATATAAGGAAAAAAAGGAGTACCTGAAGCCTTACAAATCCTAGGATATCTGGCATGCATATCTGATTCCAACTGCCAAGTAGCCTCAT
Organism: Solanum ossicruentum; assembly: GCA_025774065.1. Taxonomy (NCBI): domain Eukaryota; kingdom Viridiplantae; phylum Streptophyta; class Magnoliopsida; order Solanales; family Solanaceae; genus Solanum; species Solanum ossicruentum. The sequence continues at coordinate 17,175 of JAOTQR010101048.1, read as the reverse complement.
CCAAAAAACAGTGTTGCCATTAAAACTTCACTGAAGGTATATCTTTATATCTTAATCTCCAAACATGTCTATCCAATATAGCTATAGGGTCCTCCACATAAGACAAATTTGAACCTAACTCAACTTAATCATAAGAAATCACATGGGGCTTATTAGGAATGTATCGGTGGAGCATGAATACATGAAAAAAAGATGGATAGCTGATAATCTATGTGGTAAGGTCAACTCATAGGCCACCTCACAAACTCTCCTCAAAATATCAAAGGGGCTAATGAACCTGGGACTGAGCTTGCCCCTCTTCTTGAATCTCATCACACCCTTCATAGATGAAATGCTCTCACCAACAAAGAACTCAAGAGGTAAAACTCTCCGATTGGCATAACTCTTCTTGCAGCTCTGAGCTGTCAAAAGTGTACCATAAATCAAATGGACCCGATCCATGGAATCCTGAAGCAAATCAACACCCAACACCTCGACTCAACCTGAATCAAACTATCCAATCGGTGTTCTACACCTCCATCCATACAAGGCATTCAATGGTGTCATCTAAATGCTGGAGTGGTAACTGTTGTTATAGGCAAACTCTACCAAGGTTAACTGTTGGTTGCACTAGGCCCCAAAATCATTCACACAACCCCTAAGCATGTCCTTAAACACCTGACTAGTACGGTTGGAATGACCATCAGTCTGAGGGTGAAAACTGAAATCAAATCTAATCGGGTACCTAAACCACGCTGTAGAGTCTGCCAAAAGTGAGAAGTGAACACCGATCCTTTGTTTGACATAATAGACACTAGTACCCCATGCAACCTAACAATGTCTTTGATATATAATCTAGCCAACCACTATACACTATAGCTAGTCTTCACTGGTATAAATTGAACTGACTTGGTCAAACAATCAGCACCCACCCAAACTGAGTTGAACTTGCCATAGCCATGGGAAAACTTGTAACAAAGTCCATAGTCATCCTTTCCCGTTTCCAATCGGGGATTGGCATCCTCTGCATCGAACCACAGGGCTTTTGGTGCTTATGCTTGACTTGTTGACAATTCAAACACTTATCCGCAAACTCCGCTATGTCTTTCCTCATATTGAACCACCAATAATACTGTTTTAGATTATGGTACATCTTTGTCACACCCAGATGTATGGATTATCTAGAATAATGTTCTTCCTCTAATATAAATCTCACCCAATCTCCTACCTTAGGCATACATACTCTACCATTAATCCTCAATATGCCATAAAATTGATAACAACATCCTTGGCTTTACCCTTCAACACATTGTCTCGAATCAAGCCTAATCTGGGGTCCTCAAACTGCTCAGCAGAAATTTGATCAAGAAAGGAAGATCTTGCCTCAACAAAGGCCAAGATACTCTAAGGAGGAGAAGTATCTATTTGAACCATCTATCTAGCAAGTGACTGAACCTCCAAATATAAAGGCCTCTTATCAACCCTCAAGAATGCAAAGCTCCCCATACTAGTAGCCTTTTGGCTCAAAGCATCTGCCACCACATTAGCCTTTCCAGGGTGTTATAGAATAGAGATATCATAGTCCTTAAACAACTCTAAACACCTATGTTGTCTCATGTTCATATTAGACTAAGAAAATATGTATATGAGACCAGTTATCAGTAAAGATCTCACAATGCACCCCATGAAGATAGAGTCACCACAACTTTAACATAAACACAATCGCGGCCAACACCAAGTTATGAGTAGGGTAGTTTCTCTCATACACCTTTAGATGTCTAGAGGCATATGCTATCACATTTCCCTTTTGCATCAATATACCACCTAAACTCACATCATAAGCATCATAATACACTACAAAGGGCACTTCCTCCTCAGGTAGATCAAGAATGGGTGCTGAAGTCAATAAATCCTTGAGCTTTTGGAAGCTAACCTAAAACTCCTCTAACCACTTAAATGCCACCTCCTTCTGAGTCAACCTAGTCAACGAGGATACTATAGAGGAGAAACCCTGAACAAAACATCGATAATACCCAATCAAACCAAGGAAAGTTCGAATCTCAGCCATAGTAATAGGCCTAGGGAACTCACGAATAGTTGCTACCTTAGTCGGATCAATTATTATGCCATCCTTTGTCACCACATGCCCGAGGAATGCAACTGACTCAAGCCAAAACTCTCACTTTCAGAACTTTGCATACAACTTCTCTTTCTTCAATCTCTGAAGTTCGATCCTCAAGTGATGAATATGATCGACCTCACTCTTGGAATAAACGAATATATCATCTATGAACACAATCCCAAAGATGTCCAAGTAGGGCTTGAACACGTGGTTCATCATCTCCATAAAAGCAATCGGGGCGTTAGTCAACCCGAAGGACATAACCACGAACTCATAATACCCATAACAAGTCCTAAAGGCTATCTTTAGGATATTAGACTCCCTAACTCTTAATCGATGATAGCTATACCTCAAATAATTGTTGGAGATAAATAACTCTTAATCGTTTGGTATCATCAATGCAAGATAATGAATATTTGTTCTTAATGGTCATTTTATTATGCTGATGGTAGTCAATGCACATACATTTAGTCCCATCCTTTTTCTTCACAAATAATACAGGAGCACCCAATGGAGTTACACTTGAAAGAATAAATCCCTTCTTTAACAAATCTTACTATTCCTTCAACTCTTTTAATTCAACCGGGGCCATCCTATAAGGAGTAATAAATGGGCTTAGTGCTTGCTCTACATCAATAGCAAAGTCAATATAATGGTCTAGGAGAATACCAGGTAAGTTAGATGGGACAAATCCATAAACTGGCTAACAACCCCAGTAGTCTGCAATGATGGGGGCTCCTAAGAAAAGGCCCGAACATGAGTTAAATATGCCAAGCATCCCTTCTCCATCAACTAACAAGCATGTATATAAGAAATAAAACCCTTAGGATAGGAGCTAGGTGCTCCAGTCCATACCAATTGAGGCAACTCAGGGTATGATAAAGTCACAGTCTTCACATGACAGTCAAGAACAGCATGATAAGGCGACAACTAATCCATGCCCAATATCACATGAAAGTCTACCATATCAAACAATATAAAGTTAGCAATGGTATCTCTCCCTATAAAAGTTATACTAGAACCTCGATACACCTAATTCACCACTAATGACTTACTACCAGGGTGGAAACACAATAGGCTTGGTAAAGGGCTCACATATAACAACAATATCAGAAGAAAAATAGGCTGACATATAGTAATAAGTATATTCTAGATCAAATAACATTGAAGTTGAATAGTCGCACACTAGAAACATACTTGTGATTACTGTATCAGAGGCCTTTGCCTCAGCTCTATCTCGGATAGTATAACAACCTCTATGCCCACCACTAGCCTGTGGGCCGTCATGAGCATCACCTCTTGCTATACCGCAACCCCCTCTAGTACCACCCTTACTAACCTGGGTGTGTCCCTGGGTACAGATGCTGGAGCGGGATGAGTTGGCTGAGAACTTAAGCCTAGCTAAGTTTTCGATCTCATCACAATGATAACAAGCCCTGGTCTCCTTCCTCTGAGATGGTTGTCATGGAAAGCCACCACGTCTAACAATCAAAATATGGTCAAAAGAAAAAATCTCTATTTGATAGGGCTTCTTCCTATACCTATGCATTCCATTGGACCCAGAAATGAGACATTGGAAGAATACGTTGGGTCTTCCAATATCAATAGGTTGATTGTTTCGCTCCTGTATCTTCCCAAAGGAAAAAAGATCTCTGAGAGTTGTTTCCTAAATCCTAAAGAGAGTACTTGGGTGTCTAGGTGCACCAAAGCAACTATCATCGCCCATCTAAGTGGATCAAGGCCTATAAACACTTGAAGAAGCTGGGGGATGGTGGCATGGACTGCTCGACCCTGATGGCCCTACCTCTGGAACTTCATGTCATGCGACAGGTGTCCATTAAACTAGTCATGCTGACAAGAACTCTTCCCACCACTCTGTCTCTCATGCCTGATGTGTTCTATCATACCAGCGTGATCTACTACACATTGAAAAGTACCTTTAGCCAACATCTAGGAAGTAGTAGCCTCCTAAATATACCTTGTCAATCCTTTGGCAAATCACCAAATCGTCTCAAACGCAATAGGGATGCTAGATAAGGAATATCTGGACAATACATGAAATTTGGCCTTGTAGTAAGAAATGAACATAGAACCCTGGAGAAGCCTATCAAACTCATCCCTGCAGCTGTCCCTAAGGCTATATGGCACAAATCTCTCTAGGAGTACCCTTGTAAACTGCTCCCATGTCATAGCTAGAGACCTAATAGGTCCACTCACTAAAACTAACCTCTACTAGTCCTTTGCAACGACGGTGAATTGGTAAGAAGTATATGCAACCCCATGCGACTCCAAAATATACAGGTTACATAACTGATCTTGACACTATGATAGAAAATTGTAGGCTCTATCGCCAGGAGTGCCATCGAATCATGGAGGAGCCAACCATACAAACCTTTAAAAGCTCTTCTACTCTGGTATGGATATGGCTGGGCTGGAAGAAGATTGTGGTACCATAAATAAGGGCAGTGTGATTGATGGAGCAATAGCAAAACGCTGAACTTAAGAACCCAAACTCATTCAAAATGTCTGAGGCGAAATCATAGTAGTCTAGAAGGATCCACTAAAGCTGAAGAAGGGACCATATGAATCATCACTAGCTCAGATGGAGCTCTAGAAGAACCAACAGGTACTATAGAAACTAGAACCTTAATAGTAGCTGGGGTTGGAGGTACTCCCTCATATGTAGCCAATATCATCAAGAGTAACTCCTGAACAAAGGGTGCAATATTTGGGGATAAAGCCGGTGGAATAGGATATGTAGGACTCTTTAGCTTATTAGCATGCTTAAGTGAAGCCAATCTAGTTTGTCCTCTACATAAAGCTTCCCCCCTCGTAAGTCCTCAGCCTATGGCCCTATCACGAACCTGGCCTCGACCTCGAGTTCGAGCCATATCGATTGACTCCATGTCTCCTACTAATTAATAAAATCTAGTAACAAGCATCAGTGCAGAAGGAGTGGTTAGATACTTTCAAAATAGGTGATATGAAGAAACACACGAGTAGAAGCAAGACGTGAAATATTTTCCTATCAAGTGCCCCGTAGCCTCCCAAAGATGGGTGTGGATGTCCACACATCATTTCATGAGACTCTTCCTGACACCCTGCCCTTGACTTAGGAGCCCAAAGAGCCTAGAGCTCTGATACCAATCTTGTCACAACCCAAAATTAAATCAAAACTATAGAAAATAAAGTAAAGCGAAAACAATCAAAACATAACAAAAGTAATCCCAAAACCTGAAGTCATGAGTACAAGGGCATCTAAAGTAGTACCAACAGTAAATTTAACTATCTCAAAATGGGATGCAAAGCTGATATGTCCGATACATAGTATGAAAGGAAAGATAATAAAAGAAGTTCTAAAAATTCACGGCGACACAAAGTTTGAGCCTCATCGCTAAGATCCGGGTGACTAAAAAAACTTTGTTAGAATAAATCTACCATTTTCAGGTCCCTATGCTCAATCTACACGGAGGAAACAAAGTAAGGGTGAGTACATCAAAATTTACCCTATAGGTTCAATCGACTAGGTAAGAGAAATTGATCAAGTATATAATAATAAAGAATCCTTTCACTTGCATCAAAAGGATTAGTAGATATTATAAACATGAATAGTAATAAGTAAATACAGTCAATCATGCAATGCAATGCCATGTATGAATGTAATAGCATCGCATGCCATGTACGAGGTAGAATCATGACTATTGCAGGGTAGATGTACACATTATCAAGCCGAATCTACAAGATGGAACCTAGGGGTGTTGCAGTACATGTGATCAAATATCTCAAGGCGTCACAGACCATAATTAGAAGTATCTCGAGGCATCACCAACCTCATACAGAATTGTGTCAAGGCATTGCAGGACATAATCATTTGTCTCAACATATATCATAATGCCTTAAATGATGCATATGTAGTAAGATGTGTGCATACCAATGCAACAAGTCATGTATAATGTGTGTGCATACCAATGCAGTAAAATCAGGAATAATATCTATGCATGCCAATGTACTCGGTCTAGTATAAGATATGTGCATATCAATACAACTAGTCAATTAGTGCATACTAATGCAACTAGTCAATATCAAATAGGTGTATACTAATGCATCTGCTCAAGGATATACGTAATGGAAGTATAAATGACAACTGATATGTACAATAGCCATCGCATCAGATGGGCTACCCTATATATATCAACCATTACTACAAGGCCATCATTATCTCATATCATCACTATCTCATCAATAATTAAGATGTCAATGACACAGGCTCCACAAGATCCCCAAATAGACTCGTAAATCTAAAAAAAATTCTCAATCATAATATATTATTCACCACAATCGGAAGTTATCACAAACCCCATATTATCATAACGATATCCAAATTATCTCAAATTTCATGATTTTATCTCTATTTTTCAATTAGGCTGCTATTTACTTAATTTTCGGCGTAACTGGTATCATATTTCCATCAAGTTCAATCATATCATGTCATCGGATCATTTATCAATATAATCTTTCAATTATTAGATGAACTTGTCCAATAACTCAATCCAGTCCTAAAATATTAGCCGAACCTACCTTGATGCCGAAACCGCATTCAGTCAAGCTTTCAATCAATTCAAGCCTCCAAATGATCATTGGATTGATCAACCACTATGATAAATAGATACTACGCATCAACAGGTACATTTTGATAACCATATTGGTGCGATTTAGACATAAAGGAATAATGATAAAAATTAGGCTAAAATTCAAAGTTTCCCAAATTTAGAAAAATACTTTAGAATCAAATTTTACATGAAAAATAGCGTTCATGGGTGAAAATCCCACTAAAAGTGGGTTTAAAACAATGAGAAATCAACAGTTAATGTTTGGAAATCATAGTCTAAAAATCCCCAATTTTGGATATTCAAAATTTTGAAATTCAAGACACAATCAAGATAAAACATATGGAAAATAATTAAATTACTGTCAGGATCACTTACCCAAGACAAATCTTCAAAAATCTCTGTTTAAATTGCCCAAAAAGATTTGAAGTTAATGAAAATGACTAAAATGGTGGTCCTCAGGTTTAAAATTGTGCTAGTAACTAAAGCACTCTGCGAACGTAGATAGGGCATTACAAACGTAGAGAAGTCAATAAAAATGACCTCTACAATCATGGAGACCAACCCATTAATGTGGAGAGAAAACTCGAGAGGGGGCCACACATGTGTGCTCTATGAACACGAAGCCTATCCCGAGATCATGGAGAAAAAGAGATGTCACATCATTCTGCAAACATTGATGGTAAAATCACCCATACCTCCGCGAATTCTAAGGCTTCTCTACATACGCAGAGAAGTAATGTGTTTGTACTAGAAACACTACACTAGAAAAATCAGAAATCCAACCAAAACTTAAAATGGGCTCTCGAAACTCATCAGACCTTAGAAGTATACAAATTGTACATGTATCCACACCACAAATAGCTATTCAAACTTAACAAAATAATCAAAACTCGATTTTGAGGTCTATACGACATATTTAACAATGCAAGTTAAATAAACTAGTTTAAAACTCAAAATATCATAATTGCTCTGAGCAACTCCAAAAATTATGACAAGATCATTTCTAGCATTAGTTTTACCATCTGAAACTACTGAAACAATTGGTATTTCGATTCGAGCTTCCAAACTCTTAATGTTGACCAAAGTCAAACTTTGATTCCAAAAATAACTAATAATGCAACTTTTGGCCTAGTAACCTCATTTTAACTCCAAATTCAACGTTGTAACTTCTTATAGACCAGTTTCAATGTTCAAGTGCTAATGGAATCAATGGATCTTCAATCCTATACCAAGACCTAGGATGGTACAAAAATTACTTTTTCGATAACTTAAGCTTCTAAAAGTGCCAAAACTCATACTTTCAACTTTTAAAACTCAGGATTTCAGTTTTAACAATACATATATTTCAAAGTAGGCCCAAATTAAGTCACAAAAGGGTAAAAAAGTAATCTTCATAGATAAGCTCAGAAACGACCAACCAGGTCATTACAATGGAGTCGGGCACTAAACCTATTTCTATTTCCCCCTATCGGATGGCTCCGACTGAGTTGAAGTAGTTGAAGGAGCAATTGGAAGATTTGTAGCAGAAAGGGTTCATTTGCCCGAGTGTATCTCCTTGGGGCGCTCTTGTCTTATTTGTAAGAAGAAGGATGGCACTATTCATATGTGTATTTTGTCATCAGTTGAATAAAGTGACTATCCAGAACAAGTATCTTTTTCTAAGCATTGATGCTCCAAGATTGATTTGAGATTCGACTATCATCAGTTGAGTATTCGAGAGTCTGATATCCTAAAGACAAATTTTAGGACCTCTTATGGTCATTATGAGTTTGTGGTTATTTCATTCTGGTTGACTAGTGCCCCGACTGTTTTATGGAGTTGATGAATTGACTGTTCAAACCCTACTTGGACATATTTGTTATTATGTTTATAGATAACATCTTAGTTTACTCCAAGAGGGAGTCCGACCATGTTCAACACTTGAAAATTGTACTTCAAAGCTTGAGGGAGGAGATGTCATATTCAAAGTTCTCAAAGTGTGAGTTTTGGCTTGAGTCTTTGGATTTCCTTGGGCATGTGGTGACAAAGGATGGTATTGTGGTAGACGCGGACAAGATAACAGTTGTTCATGAGTGGGCTAGACCTACTTCTGTGACTGAGATTCAGATTTTCATTGGTTTAATGGGGTATTATTAGCATTTTATTCAAGGTTTTGCTGTTATAAAAGCCTTGTCGACTAGACTTACTCAGACAGATATGACATTTCAACAGTCGAAGGAGCGTGAGGCAAGCTTTCAAAAGCTTAAGGATATATTCACTTAAACACTTATTCTTGCTTTCCTAAGGAGGGAGTGCCATTTGTAGTATATTCTGATGCTTCTGGAGTGAGTTTGGATGGTGTATTGATGTAAAAGAGAAAGATGATAATATATGCTTCGAGACAGCTGAAGGTGAATGAGAGAAACAACCCTACCCATGATTTAGGGCTAGTTGTGATTGTTTTTCATGTTAAAGTTGTGGTAAGATTATCTTTGTGGGGTGCATTTTGAGATCTTTACCAATCGCAAGAGTCTTAAATATATCTTTTCTCAGCCTAATTTTAACATGAGATAGTATAAGTGGTAGGAGTTGCTAAAAGACTGTGATATCTCCATTCTATATTACCCAAGCATGGTGAATATGGTGGCTGATGCTTTGAGCCGGAAGGCCTCTACTATGAGGAGCTTGGCATTCTTGTGGGCTGAGGAGAGGCCCTTGGCTTTGGAGCTCAGACACTTTCAGTTGGATATTTCTCCTCCATAGGGTATTTTGGCCTTTGTTGAGGCTAGATCTTTATTGTTTCATCTGATATGTGCTCATCAGTTTGAGGATGTTATACTATGCTTGATTCATGATAAAGTGTTTAGGGGTGAAGCCAAAGCAACTACTATTGATTCTGAGGGCATCTTGAGGATAAGTGGTAGAGTTCGTGTGCCTAAGGTAGGAGATTGGGTGAGATTGATATTAAGGAGGCCCATTGTGCTAGATATTGTATCCATCTTTGAGTGGCAAAGATGTACCATGATATAAACAACATTATTAGTGGTCCAGAATAAGAAGGGACATAGATGAATTCATGGAAAATTGCTTGAATTGTCAATAGGTCAAGTATGAGCACCAGAAGCTCAGTGGATTGATGCAAAGGATGTCCATTCTCGAATGGAAATGGGAGCGGGTGACTATAGATTTTGTTATAGGATTGCCCATTGCCTTGGGAAAATTTGATTCAGTTTGGGTGGTTATTGATCATTTGAGCAAGTCGACTCACTTTTTACCTATAAAGACTAGCTATAGTGCAGAGCAGTTGGCTTGATTATATATTTAGGATATCATGATATTCCATGGAATGTCGATGTCTATAGTATCAGATAGAGGGTCTATGTTCACATCCTATTTTTAGGAGGATCTACTACATGGTTTGGGTACTTCTTTGGATTTGAGCTTAGCTTTCCATCCCTAGACTAATAGATCGTCTGAGCGAACTATTAAGGTGTAGAGGATATGCTTCGGGCTTGTATGATTGATTTTGGGACTCATCAGGATCAACATTTGCATTTGGCGGAGTTTGCTTACAACAAGAGTTATTATTCCACCATCCAAATAGCACCACTTGAGGTTTTATATGGTCGCAAGTGTAAATCGCCTATTGGGTGGTTTGATTCAAGTTCAGCTAAGGTGTTGAGTGTTGATTTACTCCGAGATTCAATGGAGCGAGTTCAATTGATTCAGAGTAGACTTTTGACAACTTAAAACCATCGGAAGAGTTATGCTAACCAGAGGGTTAGGCCTCTTGAGTTCTCTATTGGTGAAAGTGTTTGGCTGAAGGTTTTACCCATGAAAATTGTGATGAGGTTTAGGGTGAGAGGCAAGTTCAACCCTAGATTCATTGGCCCCTTTAAGATTTTGAGAAGAGTTGGTGAGGTTGCGTATGAGTTGACATTGCCATAAAGATTATCATCTATTCATCCTGTATTTCAGTCATTCATGCTCCACTGGTACATTCTAAATAAGTCCCATATGATCTCTTATGACTCGATTAAGTTGGGTTTAGATTTTTCTTATGAGGAGTAGTCGGTAGCTTTATTGGATAGGCAGGTCTAAAAGTTGAGATCCAACGAAGTGAAGGTTCAGTTGTGACACCATCCTATTAAGGAGCCTATATGGGAGTTGGAATCAAGTATACAGGCTAGATATCCTAGACTTTTTTAGGCTTCAAGTACTTCTTTTTCTTTTATGTTCGAGGATGAATATCATTTTTAGTGGTGAATGATGTAATGACCGAGTTGGTCATTTTTTAGCTTATCTGTGAAAATTACTATTTTGCCCTTTTGTAAGTTGCTTTAGATCTATTTTGAACTATCTATATTGTTGGAAGTGGAATCCTGTGTTTTAAAGTGAAAAAAATATGAGTTTTGGTATTTTTGGAATCTTAAGTTATTGAAAAAGTGAGTTTTATACCATTCCGAGTTTTGAGTGTCGGGTAGGAGATCTATTGATTCCATTAGCTTTGGAACGTTAAATTTAGTCTTGGAGAAGTTACAGAACCGAGAGTTTGGAGTTAGAATGAAGTTTTTTAGACCCAAAGTTATATCTTTAGTTATTTTTAGAGAGAAAGTTTGACTTTGGTCAACATTTGAATTTTGGAAGCTTTGATCGAATTTTCGACAGTTCCAGTAGTTCCGGATGGTAAAACTAATGCTAGAAATGACCTTGTTATAATTTTTGGAGTTGTCGAGGGCATTTGGTATTTTGGATTTTAAACTAGTTTTATTGAGTTGCATTGGTAATTGTGGAGAGGAGGCCTCGATTATTCCATTAAGTCTGAATCGCTATTTATGGTATGGATGATGTTTGATTTGTAAATTTGGATTCTGGATAAGTTTCGAGGATCCGCTCTGAGTTATTGATGTGAGTTATGTGTTGTTGTTTCTGGTGCAAGGCCCATTATACTCCACATTCATGTCCATGCCTCTGCCTTCATGATAGGGGCTTCGCGTTATGGAGGTCAGTCAATAGACTTCTCCACATTCGCAGAGCATTGATGGCATTACCCTCAACATTCGTTGTTCCCACCTTACATTCGCAGAGTGTATTTTATACCTGAATAGTTTTAAAATGAGAGAAATGCTATTTTTATCCATTTTCACAAATTTCAAGCTTTGGTAGGCAATTTTTATGAGGCCTTTTGTGGATTTCTTCAGGGTGAGTATTTCTATCACCATTTTGATTACTTTCCATGACTTTTATTATGATTTTGTCTTGAATTTCATTATCTTGAGTATCAAGAATTGGGGATTATTGGTCTATTATTGAGAAACTTTAATTGATGATTTCTCATTCATTTAGAACTCAATTTTATTGGGGTTTTCACCCACAACCTTCTTTTCTAGCGTATATTCATAATTTAAAGTGAATTTCATATTCAAAACTTCAAATTTTAGCCCTAACTTTTGACCATTTTGTCCCTAAGCCTAATTCGTGCAAATATGGTATCAAAATTCATCTCGTGATGTGTAGTATCTATTTTTTATAGCATTTGGTTGATTTGGTGATCGTTTAGAGGCTTGAGTTGATTGAAAGCTTGTTCGAGTGCGGTTTCTGCATCTAGGTAGGTTCAGCTATCCTTTTGGAGACTGAATTTGAGTTATTAGATATGTTTATGTGATAATTGTAAGATTTAGAATTGTTCATCTGTAAATGGTTGATATGATAGAATTATGATGGGAATGTAATTCCGATTATGCCAATATTTGTGTAAATTGTGACTCTGTTGATTAATTGAGATGGAATTTTGATAATTGAGATATCTTAGATGCTACGATGATAGTTTAACACTTGTGTTATTATTTGGGAAGTTTTATGGTAATCCTGATGGTATTTTGAGGATCATGCGTATAATTTAGGATGAGTGAGGTGCGGTGATATTTGTTGTTACGACCCAAGCCTAGGGCCTAGATGTGATTGGCGAATGGGAAACCTGAAGGAAACCCAAAAAAGCCTCATAGTATATCATTACACATCCTTGATCGTTGAAGCATATAAAATACATATAGAATAGGATGGGACATTGGGCCTAAGGGAAAACTTGCCAAAACAACAACATTTCAAGACAAGGAGTCATGGCTCATATCATAAATACACAACTTGTCCAACAAACACCTCTAAATACATAGATAGAGTGGGGGCAAAGACAAAGTAATCGGGCTCACCCACATAGTCAAATAGAACATAAGAAAGTGTCTCAATAGATAGATAACAGGAAAACATAAACGAAGGTCCCCATAATGGAGAACTCACTAACAGGCTTGGAATAGCACCGTCTAACCACGTGGAGGAAGAGGATGATCAACTTGGTAACCGATTCCTACATGGTTATATCATGTAGGCAAGTGTATGCATTAGTATGTTTGAATATACTAAGAAGGTGGGATGCAATGCAACAAGAGATAAGTTTCACAATCAACATGCATAACATTAGGCAATAGGCATGATATAGCAGTATGACATGTATGATCAATGCATAAGTAAAACATGCTTTAGTAACCCAATCTCATATAGAATATCATATGTGTAGAAGAGATCGAGCTAGATTTCCAAAGTATGAACCCCTTGGTAGGTTATTGATGTTGCCACCCCATCACCTAGGTGGATGAGTACTAACCCTCATCTAGCATGACGAGTACTAACCCCCATCTAGGTTAGTGATGTTGCCACCCCATCACTTAGGTAGATGAATACTAATCCTCATCTATGTTATCAGACACTAGATCCACCAGATTGGGCATGGTGGAGTTTTACACTTTATATAGGATTCATCATATGCATAAACTCATCTCATCATCATAACATCATTCATATCATATCTCATGCTTTGGAACTTCAATCCCTCAAAAAACCCTAGCCATACATTTTATCAAACATTTTGGGGGTGTGTAATGGGAGTAAAAGACCATGCAATTTAGAGATGAAATCATATAAGAAAATTTGCAATAAAACCATCAATCCACACCTTGCAACACCCAGAAGACACTCATATTAAAACCTCTCATAAATTCTAACATTAGATCCAAGATTTAGAGCTCAAAGCATGCTAAAGCAACCATACTTTCATAAACTAAAATCACTATGCAATAATTTTCTCAATATATAAGACCCACATATAAAAACAACTTTAAATCATGTAGTATTAGTAAAATGGAGACTTAGGCACCATGGGTGAGAGGACCAATGGTTCAACACCACATACCTTAGCTTTAGAGAAGTTCTTGGTGAAGGTTGATAATGGAGACTTGAAGCTTGAAGAGAACCCTTAAATCTGGATGAGGTTTTGAGTCTTGGAATTTGGAGTGAAAATATGGCAGTGTTTTGGGGAGTATTTGGAAATGTTTAGGATGATATAAGGGTGAAATTTGGCTAAGTATAGATAAAAACACGTTTGGGAAATTTGGGCCCAACACTTAAAATATTTTGGGCCGCACAACAAAAATTGCTAGGTGAAGAACACATCTTCATGTCGTAGAGAGGACGGGGAGAGGGAGTTGTACTAAGCACGCCCAAGTCACATCACGGAAGCATTGTGGAAAGCTCTTTGGAATTCGTCACTTAAAAATTAATAACTGCTATTCTTTCGCTCTTAAATCGAGGTTAAACCCTTTTTCATCTAATTTTGACTCCCTAATCAAAAATATGAAGTTGAATTTTCGAAATAACAAATGTATTTTTAGATATATGGAAATTAAAATACAAGGCATTCCGAGGTATGCTATTGGGCACTTTTTGGGGTCGTTTCAATATCTCCCCCTTGGGAACATTCATACCCAAATGTAAAAGAGAGGTACAAGACAAGAGTGATCATGAATAAATCATCCCCAACAAAACATAATATGTAAAACACCATTTTCAAACCCTCAACATAAGTGTAAAAACATATAAGTTTACCACTTTAAACATGAATGCATATGAATAACATAGGGGCTAAAATGTAGGACTTGAAATCACATATGAGACTTAGGATTAGTACCTTAGACTTGACTGGAGTGGAAAAGATAAGGATACCACTTTTGCATGTCCGCTTAAGTTTCCAAAGTAGCACTTTCGACTTGTTGGTTCCTCCAAAGGACCTTAACGGATGCCACCTCTTTGTTCCTCAATCTCTTCACTTGCCTATCAAAGATCTAAATATAGATCTCCTTATAAGTTAAGTTATCGTCCACATCACCCAGAACATCAAGAGGTACAATGGCATTAGGATCAGCAACGCATTTTCTCAACATATAGACATGGAACACCAGATGGACCGAATTCGTTTCACTAGGAAACTTCAACTCATAAGCTGCCTTGCCAAACCTCTTAATCACCACATAAGGACCAATGTGCGTTGGACTCAACTTCTGTTTTTTACCAAAACAGACTATACCTTTCATTGGAGAAACCTTCAAATAAACCTAATCACCCACTTGGAATTCTAGGTCTCTTCTTCTTACATCGGCATAGGATTTTTGATGACTTTGGACCATCCTCAACCTTTCCCTAATCATCTTAACCTTCACAAGAGCATCCGTAACCAGATCTGTCCCCAATAAATCTACCTCTTCAACCTCAAACAAACCCACCGGTGATCTATAACGCCTTCCACAAAAAGCCTCAAAAGGAGTCATACCGATGCTAGAGTGATAGCTATTGTTGTAGGTAAACTCAATTAATGGAAAATGGTCATCCAAAATGTTAGAATCCTTAATTATAGGGATTTCTTAATTATAGGGATTTTAGAATCATTAAAAATATTTTGCTGCCTTGTATAGAGCCCAAGCTTCTGTATATATCGAAGTAATGCCATACCTCTCACAACACAATCGAGAGAGCTTTTAGCCCGAGGATGCAGGCACCACTTGTCGAATCTCGTAAATTATTTGTGTTCTTTATTTTTCTCTACATCATAAATTATTTGTGTTTATTTTTCTCTACATAGTATCAGAGTCGTAAGGTTGCTGTTTATCGTGTCACTGTTCATCGCCGTCACTGTTCATCGCCGTCACTGTTCATCAGAAGTTTGTGGATTTGTGGCTTTGTGGTTGATCAGTTATTTTTCTTCCTTGACACAATATTGGTTAATTTATTATGGCTGAAGAATCCAGTAACGTTAGTGTGTTAAAAATATCAACGGTTGGTAGTGATCTTCGTCTTACCCCAAATCTTCAAGTAACTACTGAAAAACTGAATGATCATAATTATGATACTTGGAATGATAGTTTTATGGTCTCTATTCATGCTTATGAACTTGCTGGTTATTTGGATGGTACTACTACATCTGAGGATGAGGTGAGTCCTGCCAAATGGATGTCTAATGATGCAGTCATTAAATATTGGCTCTATCACTCCATGGAACCAAGTATTTGCTCACAATTTATAAAATTCAAAACGTCTAAGGAAATTTGGGATGCTTTGGCTACCCTTTTTTCTCAGACTAACAATGATGCACAGGCTTTTGAGATCAGGAAGAAAAGTAGAGATCTTCGTCAGGGTGATCTTTCTGTAACAGCGTATTATTCAGAACTTGTTCGTCTTTGGCAACAACTGGATTCCTATCGCACCTGTCGAATCTCAAATTTATCTGAGCTTGCCGCTTTTCAATTAGATCTACGAAAGGAGCGCGTATATGATTTCCTATATGGATTAAACCCGGTATATGATTCATTTTGAGCTCAGTTTCTTGGCCGGGTCCCTTTTCCCTCCCTAGAGGAGGCTATTTTCATAATTCGATTCGAGGAGAGTCGATCTACTATTATGATGCCTCCTGTGACTTCTGAACGTTAAGCACTTATCTCTCACAGCACTTCTGAATGTTCGACTTCTGACAGACCTCGACCTTTTTGTGATCATTGTCAAAAACCAGGCCATATAATGGATATGTGCTTTGTTTTGCATCCCCATCTCCGTGAGAAATTCAACAGGGAACGTGGTAACAGAGGCCGAGGTAGAAAGAATCATTCCTCATCTGGAGGACGACCACAAGCTCATGTGTCCGAAGAATTATCCACGGATTCAACTTCGCCACCCTTCAACTCTACTGGTGGCTTTACTCCTAAGCAACTTCTTCAGATTCAACACTTGATTGCTGCTTGGTTGTCACAATATAATCTCATGGGCCTCTCATGCATCACTCCAAGATCTCCTAGAAATGAGTTAAGCCAAATCAACTCACAAGTGCCTTTAGCCATGGCCCTGCATTCTGCTTCTTCACTGGATCGGGATACAACTGACTGCTTCTTGCTCTTCCAAGTGGCTACGTTTCCTCCCAATAAAGTACAATAACCGGTAGTGGACTTTCTAGCATCCTTTGATCCTGCCCAGTCAGTATCAGTAAAACACTCTAATGTCAAGTGTCCATGATTGGAGAACAAAATGCCATTCTCAGGGGTGGATTTGAGGTATCTCAAAATTCTATACACAGCATCCTGATGAACAATGCGAGGATCATGCATGTAA
>JAOTQR010101038.1:1749-28934 GCA_025774065.1 Solanum ossicruentum | reverse complement strand
CCTTTTGTTTTAGTGACTTCTCAATGGTTTGTGGGATGTATTATGAAGAGAAATTATGTTTTTAATTTGGTTTGATTTATAGTTACTACCCTAAGATTGATGCCCTGATTTTGGTTTCATTTAGCCAACGCGTTTTATTGTGTTATCTTAAGTGTAATCTTGATTGGAACTTGTGGGCTGTTGGATGGAAGGTTATTGTCTCACATCCTTCATGACATATTGAGTGCTATGATAAGACTATTTTTGGGTCTTTTTTCATGTGCACATGTTTTTGGAACAATTTGGTTAGAGTTGGAATAGATTTGGAATTGTCAATGTCGAAATGTAGCGAAGGAAGGTAACATCCATTTTTAGGTTGCATAAAATTGTTATGCATTTTGCTTTCCGGGCTGTTGTAAGGTTGTTCTAGCACTAAAATAGGTTGTACATGATGTGTACATGAAAATATGTACTAGAAAAATACGATTAGGAGCAGAAAGGTTGAAGGAGTACGCTCAGGTTTATAAGTACCCACTTGCTGTCCGTGTGTTGTTTTGTTATGTGATTGGGATGCCAAGGTATATCTATTGGCTACTAATACTAGTTTTATCACCTACTAGTTGTAGATACACAGTTGGAGGAAGGGAAGGTTAACTCGAGGTAGTAATGAGGTCATACAACAAGGTGTGTAAGGCTACTTGATTTCATATTACTTGGCATGAAACATATATCCTTCCTTGGCACATAAAGGCATCTACCAACTCCGACACAAATATTAACTGTGCCTATACTCTTGCGCATGTTCATATGCGCCCATAGATATTCACCTTCAAAAATTGATACATACGTGGATACCAAGCCACACGTGTCCTTGTTGCTAAATAAAGTTCACAAGTTGTCTCATTTTATATGCATTCTATTATTTGTGTAACGTACCCTTTTCATTGACATATTGTCTTGTATGATTATCTACATGTCAAATGTTATACGTACAGTCTTACAGCTCCAAAATTGTGACCACCGAAAGAAGCATCTCAAAGGTAATTGAAAGGTAAAGTATATTGTTTATTGATGGGTGGCAGCTCGAGGGGTGGAAAAATCACCTATCCAGGGATGATCCTATCTTGGGTGGTAGCCCGAGGGTTTAAGGAAGAACCTAGCCAGGGATGATCCTGATATATTGTTTATTGATAGGTGGTAGCCCGAGGGGTGGAAGAATCACCTTGCCAGGGACGATCCTATCATGTGTGGTAGCCCGAGGGGTTAAAGAAAAACCTAGCCAAGGAGGATCCCGATACAGTTTCGCCACTAATCAATTGGTCATTTGTATTACAGTTGTGCACAGATTATACAGTAAAGGGAAAGTGATATAAAGAAGATAAAGTATATAATTCCAAAGTATAACCAAAGGTGGTCTCTAATCTTACATCGGTGCATGGTTTCATTTGAATTGTTACTTTATATACAATATATCCTGCCTTATATACTCATTATATTATCTCATATTGACGTCCCTTACGGGGGACCAACATTTCATGCTATAGGTATAGGTGCTAGTAAATCTCCCCAGTAAGAGTACAGGACATTCAGCAATTGTTACCAAGCTCCAAGTTGCTTTGGGGCTTTGTGTATGTCTAGAGCTCATATGTTTGTATTGTACAGTTAGTCGAGAGGCGGGGCCTATCCTAACCCTTATCACATATGTTTTCTTATCTAGAGGCTTTGTAGACTATGTAAATTAAAGTGTGGTCATGTCTCAAACTTTAGACACCTTGGCCCCGATGGCCTAGTCATATACATTTCCTTTTGGCTTGTTATCACTATTTATCTTCTTAAAGGCATGTCAAATGTAGATATCCCTTATAATATGTATAGAAAGTGCATAGATACAATTTTGTTCTCCCGAGCTTTACCGGTAACGGGTGCTAGTCCGCCCTAATGGGTCTTTGGGACATGACAGGTTACCTCCCACAGAGCTCTTGATTTAACGTCGCAGCATGACACATTGTGTTGACTACTCAGACATCGTCAAGAAGCAAGACCTCAATTACTGAGGCTTCCTTTACTGTACCTAAGTATTGCTTCACTCTCTGCCCATTCACTTTGAACCGATCTCTATTTTCTACTTCTAACTCAATTGCAATATGGGGAAACACCTAGATAATCATGTACTGGCCAGACCACTTTGACTTGAGCTTACCTGCGAAGAATCTCAACCTGGAGTTGTAAAATAATACCTTGTCACCAACACCAAAGCTCCGTTGGGAAATATGTTTTTCATGCTTGATCTTCATACTTTGTTTGTACAGTGCTGCACTCTCATATGCTTGGAGACAAAATATATCCAACTCATTGAGTTAGCCAAGTGTTAAGTTAGCAGCCTCATCCCAATTCATGTTGAGCTTCTTCAAAGCCCAGAGTGCCTTGTGATCCAACTCCACATCTAGATGATAGGCTTTACCAAACACCAACTAGTATAAGGACATACCAATAGGTTTCTTGTAAGCCATTCAGTAAGCCCAAAGTGCATCATCTAGCTTCCTCGCCCAATCAGTCTTGATAGCATTCACACACTTGGTCAGGATCTCCTTGATCTCTCTGTTTGACACTTCAACCTATCCACTAGTTTACAGGTGATATGGCGTGGCAACTTTGTGGTGTCTTAATCCATATTTTGCTAGCATAGCACGGAAAACCTTGTTGCAGATGTGACAACCCTAGTTATTGATGATAGTTCTGGGTGTCCCAAATCTGGAAAAGATGTTCCACCTTAGAAACTGAACAACACTCTTAATCTTGTTTTTTGGAAATGCAACTGCCTCCACCCATATGGAGACATAGTCCATCACCACAAGGATGTACTTCATTCCATACGAACTCACAAATGGGTCCATGAAATCAATGCCCCAAATGTCAAACATTTCTACCTTCAGAATCGAGCTCATGGGTAGCTCCTAGTGCTTTGAGATGTTGCCCTGTTGCTAGCACTGATTAGACTCGAGCACCACCTCATGTGCATCATTGCAGATGGTGGGATGAGAGTACCTATATTGCAGAATCTTTTTTCACTGTTGTGGCCACACCATGATGACCCCCCACTGTGTATGAGTGACAGGCCTCTATGATACTCAACATCTCCGCTTCTAGAATGCACAACCTAATAACCCTATCACCTCACCTCAAAACAAGTACAGGTCATCCCATAAGTACCTGTGCACATCAAAAAGAGAATTTTTACTCTGGTTAGGGTTAAGGCCTCTGACATAATATCACTCACAAGAAAGTTAGCAAAATTAGCAAACCAACGAATAAGTTCAATAGAAGCTCCCAATACCTACTCATCTAGGAAATAATCATTAATGTTCAATAAATCCTTTATCCTTAACTCATCCTCCAGCATGGACAAGTGGTCAGTCACATAATTCTTACATCTTTTGTAGTCTAGGATCTCAAAATCAAACTCATATAGTAGGAGAACCCATCTGATTAGCCTTGACTTACTATCTTTCTTTTCCGTTAGGTACCTCAAAGCTACATGGTCAGTGTGCACTATCAATTTGGTGCCCAATCGTACTCCCGAAACTTGTCAAATGCATACACCAGGGCCAGCGATTCCTGCTTAGTCACTATATATTTCTTTTGAGCATTATTCAGGGTCTTGCTGGCATAGTAGATGGGGTGGAAAATCATGTTGCGCGTTTGTATGGGGACAACACCCACCGCAATTCTGCTTGCATCACACATAACCTCAAACAGGGTAGGTGTAACCACCACAGGTGTAGAAATAAGCTTTTGCTTCAGGGTCTCAAAGGCCTGCCTACAATAATCTTCAAAATGAATCATTATGTCCTTTTCCAATAGCTTGCACAATGGATGTGCAATCTTCGAAAAGTATTTTATAAATCAGCGGTAGAAACTTTCATTCTAGAGGAAACTCTGGAACCTCTTTACAGAGATAGGAGGTGGTAATTTCTCAATCAACTCGATCTTCACCTTATCAATCTCTATGCCCTTCTCAGAAATCTTATGGCCATGAACTATCCCCTCATTGACCATGAAATGGCATATTTAGCACCAAGTTAGCCCCCTCACAACGTTGTAGTGCCCTGCTAAGATTCAACAAACAAGTATAAAAGGAATCACCCACTATAGAGAAGTCATCCATAAATACCTCGAGGGTGTCTTCAACCATGTCGGAGAAGATCGACATCATACAGTGCTGGAAGGTGGATGGGGCATTCCATAGCCTAAAAGGCATCCTCTTGAAAGCAAAAGTCCCATACGGGCAAGTGAAGTTGGTTTTCAAATGATCTAGAAGGGCTATGAATAATTGATTGTAGGTCCGAGTACACATCCAAGAAGCAGTACCACCCTCTACCTACCAACCTTTCTAACATCTGGTCCATAAAGGTCATCGGGAAATGATCCTTTAAGGTCCATCTATTCAGCTTCCTGTAATCTATACACACTTGCCACCCAGTAACAAGTCTCAATAGGAATAACGCATTTTAGTCGTTAGCAACCATTTTCATTCCCCCTTTGTTAGGGACACATTATACTGGACTGACCAAATGCTATCAGAAATGGGGTATATCACCCCAACATCCAGCTACTTGATGATTTTCTTTTTGACCACCTCTTGCATAGGTGGATTTAGCCTGCGTTGTTGCTTAATGTTAGGCACACAATTATCCTCCAATTTGATATTGTGAGTGCCTATCCCTTGAGAGATCCTTATAATATCAGTAATGGTCCAACCAATCGCTCACTTGAACTATTGGAGGACCCTAGCAATGCTTTCACCTGGTTTTCGTGGAGATCTGCAACCATAATCGTAGGATAAGTGTTGTTAGTGCCTAAAAATGCATAACTTAAGTGTTGAGGTAGCTCTTGAGCTCCACAGGCAGAGACTCCTCGATTGAAGGTTTAAATTGGAGGTGTACGTCTGTCTGCCTGTCTAAGTCCAACATCTGGGGACAAATGGCCTAGTTCCCCTTCTTTGTAATGCATTCACGGTGCCTGCGTATCCATTAATACCATCCTCTGGGAAGGGAAGTTCATGAACATCGTCGCTAGTGTGTCTACACATTGTTTCCTCAAGTGGGATCTCAGAAAGAAAATCATCTTCCACATCGAAGATAGACATCACAGCCACCTCTTTAGGTCTCTTCATTGCAACAGCACACTGAATTTCACCTCTTCAGTGATAAGTGGAAAAGTTAGCTTCCCTCAATCTATATCTACTAGTGCCCTAATAGTTGCCAAAAATAGACTCCCAAGGATGATGGGAACCTCAAAATCCACCTAGCAGTCCAGAATGACAAAGTCCACAGGACTGATGAATCTTCCCACACAGAGCATCACATCACATAAAATCCCCATAGGCCGCTTCGCCGAACTATCTGCCATGAGTAGCCTTAGTGTGGTGGGCGTTTGATGAAGTTCACGCTCCAATAAGAAAGTGATTGTTGTCAGTAATTAACCAAATCGAAGTTAGAATCGATACCACAAGGTATATAGGGCTTGATTACAAGATTTCACCACTAACCTTTTCTATAATTTATGACTATAATATCTAAATTGGGGGTTTTTTTATTTCAAAAAACAAAAAAGAAAAAAACTACCACTAACAATAATGTGAGGAAATACTCAATTTTGGGGACAACTTCAGAATTGTGTTCCCCATAGTTCGTCGACTTGATTACCCTAGATAAGATAACTATAATTAGTGATCTGAATGCAAGACAGGAAATTAGGTTCTTCCATCCCTTTTGTGATGGTAAAGGTCGAATTTCACCATGGTGCTTGGTCGGCAACCATGGTGTGCAAACTAACCGTTACCTGTTGTCCCAGTCAACCTTTGCTTGGTCAGGCTCGATTTATTAGACGAGAACACATCAATCAAATTCTGTCATCTACTTCTTTTTTCCTATTCATCACTATCTTGGTTGGGATCATGATAGTAGGCGGGATTTGGTGTTGGCCACCACCAAACAACAATAATAATGAAGGGAAATATATAATACATGCAAAACCCCAATCACAAAATTGCAAGAAACCTAGGTCATCTAAATGTCAACTACCCATATGTCCCACTACCCTACGTTGTGTGTGCTTAGCTACTCATAGATAATGCAAAACACACAAGAATGCACATAATAGACATAGTTGAGAGTTTTACCAATAACAGTGAAGAAAATAGGCACCACAATTTTACCCATAAGCTGGATTGATCAACATTATGTACAAGGCAAGATTTGCAATCTCAAAAATGGGTTTTCCAAGAGAGAACAATAAACTACTCTAAAAAATTAAGAAAATATTCAAAATGTGATTCTCAATAGTCTCCTGGTCGAACTCCTTTGCTAAAAATCTAACTTAAGCTATAAAAAGTATCTATAAAACCACCCTAGATTTTACACAGAAAAGACAGTTGGTAGTTGATGAGTTACGCAGGTACAACTCGTAGGATGACCTATGAGTCGTAATTGGGGTCTTGTATCAGGTTCTTGGCATCTTTGACTAAACTGGTATGACAAAAATATACAAGTCATCGCTTGAGCTACAACTTGTATGTTGGTCTCATATTCTTGGTCTTCAGTTTTTGGTCCAACATCTTGTCTTTCTGATTCTTTCTAGGAGTCCACCTATATAAGTCATAATGTGACTTACGACTCATATGATTGACTTGTAGGGGTGAGCTCCACTTGGCAGATTTCTGAATTTTGGTCTCTGATTCTTTCTACGACACCACCTTACAACTCGTAGGTGGGCTCATAAGGCCTATGCTTCAGTAAAATCTGCAACTTTTCTTCAAAATCATGTCAATCTAACTTTTCTGCAAGATTAACACAAAAACTCATCAAAACACTAAACTGTCGCTTTAAGAACTCATAAAATCCCTTGTTTCAGGCAATAAATGTGTTGTATTTTGATAGCACATCAACACCCTCAACTTAGAATTATTGGTTGTCATCAAGGGATGACTTAATCTACGCAGACAAAGAGAAATATATAGAGCTATACTAATGGCATATAGAACAGCTCCTTCAATTTGTGTACCTAACTACTATTTTCAAAATCGGGTTTCGAAGTTATTAAGCAAACAAGAACATAATAAGAAACTTGGCAATCCAACTATAAAAAGCTAAGGATCATCAACCATCCTTAATCGTTCGTATAGTCATATACTACTCAAGTAGTGAAAATGCCCTTATTAGAAAGAAGTCCCTCATACTCACTCAAAAGCATTTAGAATTAAGAGACTGAGGAAGCATTCTCACTCTGGCAATTGAAATTCAATGTATACTAACTAACACCATAGGCTTGCCTCTATACTTATCTGCTGGCTTGGTGATAAAGTGGAGTTGGATCACTTCAGGACTTATAGGCTTGTAACATAGGTTCAGGGTGCTTTGGTATGGTATTTTGGGTATGTAATGACTAAACGCTATCCTTGAACAATGTTTACCAACACTTTTTGCTTTTGTGATCCAACCCTTTTCAATCATTCCCTTTTCATTCTCCTGTTTGAACTTTTCTCGAGTGCTTTCTTTCTCGTTTTTAGTTGTACCTCGATTTTGGACTAATTTTTGCTTTTTTCAAAATTTAAGGCACTTTTCCTTTCTCTTTCTTCACTCAGTTAATGCCTTTTCATTTCTTTCTTGATCTCCCTACCAACCACCTTATTATAATTACTTTACCCTCATAAGGGGCACCCTTAACTTAGGCTTTTAGCCTTAAGTAAAGTACACAATATCCATGCCTCAAACTAGGGCCACTAACTGCAGCTACCTTCAACTTAGGCCTTTGGCCTCAACTAAGGTTCACATGTTCAAGGATACCCCAGGGCCAATATCAAGGTATTTCATGTGACAAGGTTAAGCTAGCAAGGTATCAAGAAAGAATGAGTGCATGAGAAGCTCAAAAGTTTGGAACAAGGGATTCACTCACTCTTCTGGTGGGTCATTTAGCCTAAAAGAGGGTTCACTCAAAGAACAAAGGCCAAAGATCCTTTCCATATCCACCACATCACCAAACCACTTTTAGAGTAATAAGTCAAGTTCTAGGTCCATATAAGATGCATGAATGCAGCAAAATAAGCTCACAACACACATGGCAATTGAATCCACAATAAAGTATCGACTCACTGGTAACGCTTTATGTCTTAGCTTACCTTCACAAAATATTAGAACAAACATTTCCAGATACTCAAAAATGTATGAATGCATCAAAAATCACAACCTCAAAAATTTAGAGGGTACACAATTTTTCACCAAATGATTAAAAATAAATCTAAAAATTTTGTATATGCCAACAGATAAGACTACAATAAATTTACTCATTATCTACACTACCTAAAAATGCCGGTTCAACAGAAAAGTAAACATCCACAAGGAAAAAGAAGCATGACAAGAAAACCTTGGGATCAAAAATAGGGGAAGTTATGGACTTGAGGCTTCTCATACATCACCTTAATCCATAACTTCCCACACCCTACCAAAATAGGATACTTTGTCCTCAAAGTAAAGAAAACAACGAAACAAAACACAATAACATAGAAATATATACATACATCCATTAAAAACCAAAAATTAACATCTAAAATATATGTAAAAATAACATCCAACAGAAGAATATTTAAACACAACCAAAAACCAACACAATGAAAAAGTTTGTCTGAAAAGAGAACAAAGTATCCAACATAATAAAATGAGAACTTGGGGGTCAAAAGAAGCCAAACATCATTGTGCTCAAGCATCGATCTCTGGCAGGTCTGTGGAGTCCCGAGGTTATCTCTCCTCTGTAGCAGTATAGGAAGTACCCTCTCTAGGTGGGGTATGCTATGCTTGCTCTCTCTAAATAGTCACCAACAAAAGAAACTCTTGCACCACCTCCTCATGTATGGGCTCTTCCTTCTTTCTCGACTTCTTCGGAGTCGGCTCTGGGTCATCATTCTTATCAAGGGACCTCTTCCCACGGGTGTCTGAATTGTCGGTGAGCCAAACAAATGTCTCATCATCTACCGGTGCTACCTCTAGGGTTGGAACAAGGGCTACCAACATCTTTAATAAGTCTTCCTTGAATTTAGCCAACTCCTCAAAAACTGCGCTTGAGTCAATAGGCCTAGCTATGTCAAGCCTTTTGTGGACTCTAGTCTCAAATGAATCAACTCGGGCATCCACCGTACGGACTCCCTCATTAATTAAATCTTTGGCAAATGCCCTTATGCTCTCCTCAGAGTCCCAAAAAGTCTAATAAATTAATGGTCGGACCCATACTGATAACTCCTATAGTCTGCCCTCTGCTACTACCACCTTGCGTAAGAAGGCTTGAAATGCAACAGTACAGAAAAGAGGGTCAACCTGTAAAGTAGATACTATTGGTGTTAGTGTATTGGAGGATGGTGTAGACTCAATCTCGACTGCTGGTATAAGATTTGTGGTAGTAGGAGTAGTACTAGTAGTAACTGGAGGTGAACTAGGAATCTGAGGCTTTATCCGAAATGACTCTGGGATAGCTAGAGGAGCTGCTTGAGATAAGGCCACCGGATTCTCATTAGCCTTTATCAAGCAGGGATCTATAGTGCATGCGGCTTCAACATAAGGGTCCCAGTGAGGATAAATAGGAACACCTCCTGCACTATATAGTTGATGGATTAGAACTGGAAATAGCAGTGAGGTGTTTGTCCTAACTGTACCTTCGTGAATCTGTTTCAAAATGATCAGGGCCTAATCTATAACATAGCCAGCTAGAATGTTGGACAACAATACGAACCTGTCAAATGTGATCATATTATCTGTGAAGGTTGGCTTAATACGCCAACGGATAATGGACCACCAAAACTTTGCCCGGGATGAGAGGTGGGCTTTAATAATAAGATCTACGTGGTTTGTGATCCATGTTGGCTCGACCCCCGCCTCATATTTGCTATCCACTGTAGCAACTCTGTCTTGGCTCCAATGACCTTCCCAGTCACCGCTCTCCTCATTTTATCAATACGGCTATTGTACTCCGTAGTGGATTGAGGCACCCTATAAGTGGGCCCAAACTACACTCGTCAGATCATTTCTTCCGTGATATCAACTTTTCTCCCTCGGAATGTCACCACCCATGGCATAGGCTACTCAATTGGCTTCTTATTCTTTAGCAGCCCCTATCGGAGTATAGCAAGATAGGCTGCATAGAACTCACGAACTATGTAAGGGTCATATTTTCCCAGTTTCTACGTGGTTCACCAAAGTGCGTGCTCATCCAACCCAATATCCAATCCATGTACTCAATCTAAAACACTGGCATTCAATCGAGACTCCTTATGTAATTGGTGGACCAACTTGCCTTGCCCCTTAGAATCCAACCCCTGGTCATATATTTCTTTCATCCCAGGCCCACACCATCTGTGGTCGGCTAGGGGTTGGGACAACAATTCCTCCTGCTGGGTCTTGGAGGTGCTCTCGGACTCTGACTCAGAGATGAAATGTGAGGGAATCATCTGTGGCAAGCTACTATTTGACCCAACCCCGTTACCCTACTTTTCCTCCTATTTAGACTGGGAGGAACTGCTAAATTCCATGGGCATTTGGGCTATAAGCACCCTAGTCTGGGTTCTATTGGCCTCAGTGTATTTTCTGACTTTGCGGATATCCACAGAGCCCTCGGATTGCTCCATCTCTGAGGATTCATCAGCAAATCTCCTTTGAAAGGTTTGGATTGCTCACATGTCTTTTGGGGGTATTGTATCTGTATACCAACCAAATAGAAACATATAAGTTCAAGATGTTTGATACGTTAAATCACATTACAAAGAACAAGAAACAAAAAAAAATAATCAGTAAACGTTCACTGATGCAACAACAGGTTTGCAGATACGAGTGAGGTTACAACTTGTAGGGTGACCTACAAGTTTTAGACTACTCTCCTAGAGCCAATGAGGCTTCAAAAATGATTTCTGATCCCATATACGAGAAACAATTATGATCATAGGGTGACCTGCGAGTCGTAGTCTAGGCTCATAACCATTTTCAGAAATATTTTTCAGAATTCAGGTAGGCTTACGAGACTCTCACTATGAGTCATAGTAGGAACTACGAGTCATATATGAGTCTCGTACGAGAAATATGAAGGAACCATAGATGACAGCTGCTTGCTGTGAGGGACCCTAACGACTCATAGAGGAACCTACAAGTTGTAAGAGTGCCTCATAGTAGGAAACAGAATGCATCAGTGGTGCCTAAGATTTTCCCACAAACAAGTAACAACTCAAACCACAAAATCAACGCTCTTGGCACATAACAACATTATCAAATTCTTGGCACATAATCAGTTATGTACTATCATCAGGAGTTGAAGATAACCATCTTCACAAAGATTTCTATCTAATTCCACACTATGTCAAGCACAACAAAAGCAATACATATTCAAAACTCATTCTTGACATCTATAAAAATTCTGTAGGAATGCAACTCCCATACATATCAATTCAATCGAAATCCCAAAGATTAAGACACAAGCTCGCACTTCTTAAATTTCAGTTTCTGAAAATAAATTCTACCACGTGTGTGCAAAAATGACACAATATATCCTATGAGTAAAAAGTTCCTCATTCACAAGCACCCACTCAAGAATTTTGACAATATTTGTTTCACAAGTCACTTCTTCAAAGCACCGAACTGTAGGTTACTAGTCTAGTTCAGTAATCACTATATGGCATGATTTATCATTATTTAAAAAATCACACACTCATATAGGGAACAAACTCACCATAAGATATTTTAAAATTTAACCACGGGGCTTACCGATTGA
Source organism: Solanum ossicruentum (assembly GCA_025774065.1). NCBI lineage: Eukaryota > Viridiplantae > Streptophyta > Magnoliopsida > Solanales > Solanaceae > Solanum > Solanum ossicruentum. The sequence goes on along the minus strand of JAOTQR010101038.1, from coordinate 17,153 downwards.
TTGGAGAAGTAAACCAACTGCGCAAGAAATCAAAAACCACACCGAAACCCTAGAAAAAGTGCCTTTGCTGGAATCTTTGCCAAAAACTGATATAGGTAGCCAGGATTTTGGTAAAAAAATGATGTGTGTGATGGCAATGGGTTTTCCTTCCTCTTAGAATTGAAAAATGAATTTAAGTGTCAAATTTTATTTTAAACCCCTTTTAAATGAAACTGTGTCAGATCTTAAAAATCTACAGATCTGGGCTATGAGACCCCGACTAGGAGTCATAGGCTACCCTACGACTCATAGGTTCCAGTCTCATAGCAGATCCAACACTTATAAAAATTTAGTCGTGGCACGCTTCACAACCTTGAATATGACTCTAATCGACGTAGTGTATTAGATTTCAAGGACAATTAACAACCTAGTGCTCTAATATAAAGTTTTTCATGACCCAAGGCTAGGGTCTAAATGTGACACAATGAATGGGGAACCCGAAAGAATTCCAAACAATCCTTTTTGCATATCAATCACACATCTTTGGTTGTAGAAGATAAATATCTGCAACAAGAGATATAAATAAGGGAAACATGACTAAGGTAACTCTTTGATAATCATAAAATAATCAAGAGTCAAGCTCATAACATAAATACATCAAATATCTAATAATACCTCTAACATCGGATGGTGTGGGGGCTAAGAAACCTTTCGCGCTCACCCTCGTAGTACCAAGTGTTCAACATAAAGAAATAGAAAATGGCAAGAGTAGCAAAGATTGTGTCTTGGGACTTGAAGACTCACAAAAATTTATCTCCAAATCAGCAAACTAGCCACTTAGAGGATGATCGAGAGGTGCTCTAGTTCCTACATAGTAATTGAAACGATCCCAAAAAAATGCCTAAAAATGTGCCTCGAAAATGCCTAGAATCTTATTTTCCATATATCTATAAGTTGGCTCGTTATTTTGAAAATCAAACTTCATATTCTTGTTTAGGGGGTCAGATTGGGGGAAGAATGTTTAACCCATATTTTAGAGCAATTGAACTGAATTATGAATTATTTAAGTGAGCTTAAAACAGTGGATATTCATGTCTAGGGTGCGACGTACCCCAGTGTTATTTTGGCCAATTTTTTGTTTCAGGTCCAAGGCTTTAAGTCTTGGGCCTAGACCCTCCCATGTGTGACAGTACCTAAACTTAGCCTTATTTCACCCTCGTATCATCCTAAACATTCCCCGATACTCAGTCAAGTACTTGGATTAATATTTCTCTTAAGATTCAAGTCTCAAAACTCAAGACAAAACTTACAGATTTTATCAAACATCCCATTCAAGCTTCAAGTCTCCATTTCCAATCTTCTTCAAGGGTTCCTCTAAAGTAAAGGTATATGGTGTTTTGATCCATTGGATCCTTCAACTTATGGTGCCTAAATCCTCTTTTAACTAATATTGCATGATTTAAAATGGATTTTACATGAGGGTATTGTATATTGAGAAATTTATTGCACAGTGATTTATTTTCTTGAAAGTATAGTTGTTTTAGCATATTTTGAGCTCTAAATCTTGGATCTACTGTTGGATTTGATGAGCTATTTTGCTATGAATGTCTTGGGGATGCTGCAAAATGTTTATTGATGGTTCTATAATGGATTTTCTTACATGATTTCATGTTTAAATGGCATGGTCTTTTACCCCCATCACACACCCCAAGGTGTTTGATAAAATGTCTGGATGTGGTTTCTTGAGGAGTTGAAGGTCCGAAGCATTATATATGATATGATTGATGTTATGATGATAAAATGAGCTTATATTCATGATGAATTCTATATAAAGTGTTGTAATGAACCATGCCCAATCTGGGGGCATCTAAGAACCCGGATAACCGAGATGGGGGTTTGTACCCTTTAACCGAGGGAAGGGTTAATACTTCTCCAACTAGTGGTGGAGCAGCATGATCACTAACCGAATTGGGGGTTTATACTCATTAACCTTGGGAGGGTTAGTACTTCTCTACCTAGTTGATGGGGCGACATTATTACCAACAGAGGGAAAAGTTAGTACTTCTCCACCTAGGTGATGGGGTGGAATTATCACCAACCGAGTGAAGGGTTAGTACTTCACCACCTAAGTGATTAGGTGGCATTATCATTGACCTCAAGCATCTTATACCATTGAATCTATCTTGGCCTATTGTACACATCTCATATCTTATATGAGCATAAGTTTTTTAATCATGCTTTACCCTAACATTAACCGTACATATCATCTTGGTAAGATGCTTATTGCCTAGTGTTATGCATTTTGATTATGGCGTCTATTCCTTGTTTCATTGCATCCCACATGCTTAGTACATTCAAACGTACTAATGCATACTCTTGCCTACATAATATTACCATGTAGGAATCAGTGCCCAAGTTGATCATCCACCCCCCTCCACGTGGCTAGGCAGTTCTATTTCAAGATAGTGGGTGAGTCCTCTATATCGGGGACCTTGGTCTATGATTTTTTTTTCTTTGTATTGGGACAATATATCTTATATTCTATTTTGACAATGACGGTGAGCTTACTTTTTCTTGGCCCCGGCTCTATCGACGTATTTAGAGGTACTTGTTGGATATGTTGCATATCTATGGTTTATCCTTTGACTCCTTATCTCTTAATGATGTTATATTGCAAGCTATCCCTTAGCCCCTTTGTTCTTAATATTATTCTATCTTTTACATGCTTCCACGACTAATGATATATAATAATAAGTTGAGATGCTAGATTGCAATTCCTTCGGGTTCCCCATTCACCATGTCTTATCAGAGCACTAGGTTGTTAGATCATTGTAACCCAACACACTGTGTCAATCAAAATCTTATTTATAGTTGTGTTATGTTCCACAACTATGAGTAACGGGCTATGAGGCATTCTAGAAAATGCTTCACTTCTACATGATCCATGTCATGCAATGTAGTTAGATCCCCTAAGGCTTATTGCTAACCCCTAAACTTACATTTCAGGATATGTCTTAAGCTACTCTAGACGATTATATATTGAATGTAGAGGCTTGAAATGCTCTATGGGTAATGGCCAAAGTGTTGACAACATTGGCAACTCAACTCAACCATCAAGTGGGTCCGCCCGAGACTTCTAGTGGTGAGAGGGGAGGTAGTGTGGCCAAGAGGGCCCGTAATATGGGTAAGTTCCAAAGTATCAAGTAGAATTAATGCTATGTGTCTTTACATGTGGTAAGGTCGTAGAGGCCCATGCTTGAAGGATACCAACACTTGTTTCGGTTGTGGGGAAATGGGGAATAAGTGGAATGATTACCCCGTAATCACGGTAAGAGTAAAGGAGGTGATGGTGGGATGACTAATCCCAAGTGTCAAAGGTGTAGGATGTATCATGGCGACCTATGCGTGAGGAAGACCAATGCTTGTTATGGGTGTAGTAAAGTAGGTCACAAGTTAAAGGATTGTCCGTATGTTCGATGAAAGTGTAAGGGTGGCCTGACCTTTATATCTTGGTGGTCATGTTGATCAAGTGACTCATGGAGGGGGTGAGGTGCCCGATATAACTACTAGTAAGTTGATGTTTACTTGGCTTTGTTGTGTATGTATTGCTAGGCCACTATTTCTTCTCTATCCTTTTTGGTTGGTACTGGGGGTTCTTGTGTGCCCAAGTTGTTGTGTGGCCCTTTGGTGTCCTTTCTTTTATTGGGAATATTGTTGCTCGAAGGTTTATAGGCATTGATCTGTGTTCGCATTATACTAGGTCTTGCTTTATGGCTTGTTATATTTGATATGGTGAATTTTGATGTTGTACTTGGGATGGAATAGTTGCATGCATCTTGTGTCTCCGCAGAGGGTGGGAAACGTAGAGTTAGAATCCGACTCCCTAATGAACTCATCTTTGAGTGGGAGGTTTTCAAAAGGTAGCAAGGGCGGTATGTCCATTTATTGCCCTAAAGTACAATTAGTCTCTAAGGGGTTGCATTTGTCATCTTGTGAGAAACAGAGGAGTTGAACCCAAGTTGTTTTGTCCACATAATTGATGGTGGTGGTGGATGAGGCTTTGAATGTCCTTTTTAATATTTTAAATTTTGGGGTAGTGCTTATTTCATGAATTTAATGTGATTTAAACCGTTATATGAGGATTTACTTTGGTTTTATGAAATTATAAGTATGCACGTTCGCCTTTTGAAATTATTTATGCATGAGAGATTACAATATGGATTTAAATATGGAATTAATTATGTTTTTACTTTATCTACATATTGTAAATGTTGATTTTTAAAGGGAGTCTTAATTATCCATGTCATTTCCTCATTGTTCATAGCATATGTATTTATGTACATGTATTATTTTGAAAAATTATGTTATGGGTAAACCCAATTTCATTTTATGGTATGATTTTGCTAAAAGGTTGGGTATGGCAATATTATGATCACATATATGTCTTTGATTTTGACTCTTTAAGCATTTTGGGTGCTTGCACCATTTTGTATATAAATGGCCTATTCCTATGCATGAGTATTATGACTATGAAATTATGATTTTGGCATTTGAAGCTAAGTATGAATTGTTATAAATGGTGTTTGTCTTTTAAACCCAATCATGCATTAAAATGACTTGAAAATGACTATTGCCTCTTTGAAAATATGTACATGCATATTATAAGTATTCTTGTGGGATGACGACTTAGCTTGTTATGTTAAGGGTCTTGGGGTAGTTTGGGCTACTTAAATAGCATGTTTCCAATGAGGGTAGAACCCATAAGGTTGTATATTATGGGTAAGGATGGTCAATCTATTTAGTCAACTATGATGGGTTAGTAACTTCTCTAAGATTGATATTTGGTTTGGGTTTTTTCCCTAAGTGAGGATGAGGGTAGGTGATATCCCTAAGTGTCCTTTTCGGACTAAAAGTGAGCATTTTGAATATTTGTGGAGTTGTTTGGTTGGCTTATGCATCGGTTGTGTTTATGGGTTTCATGAATAGTGTCTTCAAACGCTACCTTGATGTGCTTGTGGTGGTCTATAGTGATGAGGTATTGATTTATTTAGAGCTTTTGAATTATTTATGGATTGGTTGCTAAATACGATAGGTGTGAGTTGCGGATAACAAGAAGTTTATTAGAAATCCTTAGGGATTATGGTATGAGTGTGCATTGGTTTTTTCGATAAGGCTAGTGTTATGGTTGGTGCTCTAGGTTTCCTAGTGTGTGTGGATAATGGTGGTAATGAGATTCCTAGTAGAGTCTATCGGTCGGCTAGATAGGGAGGTAGGTTGAAGGAAGTTGAGAATGGTAGTATACTGTTATGATGGTTCCAAATCTTCTTGGGTTAAGAGGACTAGATTATGCGAGGACTATATTTCCTCCTTATTATAGTTGGAAGCTTTGGATGAGAGAATGATAGAGTGGAGGTTGTCTCCCAAGAGGGAGATGGTGGTTATGGGACCAAGTATGTTAGATGTATTTAAGATTGACAATTGAGTGGAGGATTGTGAGTCCTTGTAGAGCATATAGGGAGGTTGATACGGTTGCATAAGTTTGGGGAATTGCCTATGGTAGGGGTATGGTTTATCTGATTTGTCATGCTTCTAGGCTGAGGGGATGTGTTGGTGACCCTAATGCTATAGAACTCTTTGAAGTTGTGGGTGAGGTGGAGGATAAGTTGTCTTAGAAAGGAGGTTCCGGTGGAGGTGTTGGATGGATGAGTATAGAAATTGATGGATTGATAATGATGAAGTGTTTATCAAGGCCCTTTTGAAAAGTTGTCTATTCGTATGTGTTTCTCGGAGAGGTTGTGCGGACATGGAGAAGCGAGATCCATGTCTTTCGCTACTTTCAAGATTATGATATCATGTCAAGTCCTTTTTAGTATTCCAAGTCTCATGTTTCACTCCTCATGTGATTCATATGCATTCATGTCTAAGTTGGAAAGTTTATGTTGATTTTACACCTATGTTCAGATTTTGAAAAATGGTGTTGTAGAGTATCTTGTTGTATTGTTGTTGGGGCTGATCTCTTGATGTCATTCTTCTCTTGTTCATTTCTTTGACACTTGGGGACGAATGTTCCCAAAGGGGAGATATTGAAACGAACTCCCCAAAAAAATGCTTAAAAACATGCCTCGAAAATACTCAAAAATTTATTTTCCATATATCTAAAAAGTTGTTCCTTATTTAAAACATTTGACTTTATATTCTTATTCAGGGGGTGTAAATTAGGGGGAAAAAGGCCTAACCCTGAATTTAGAGAAACTAAATCGAATTATGAGTTTTTCAAGTGAGCTGAAAACAGTGAGATCTGCGTCTAGGATGCGATGTGTCCTAGTGTTATTTTGTCCAATTTTCCGTTTTGGGTCCAAGGCTTTATGTCTTTGGCCGGGACCTTCCAATACGTGAAAATATCTAAACATAGCCTTATTTCACCCTCACATAATCCTAAACTTTCCCCAATACTCACTCAAACACTTAGACTAATATTTCTCTCAATATTCCCAAAACTCAAGACCAATCTTAAGGATTTCATCAAGGATCTCATTAAAGCTTCCAGTCCCCATTTCCAATCTTCTTCAAGGCTTCTCCAAAGTCAAGGTATGTGGTGTTGAACCGTTGGGTCCTTCCACCCGTGTGCTTAAACCCTCTTTTTACTAATATTGCATGATTTCAACTGGATTTTACCATGTGGGTCTTTTATATTGAGAAATTTACTGCACAGTGATTATGTTTGTGAAAATATGGTTGTTTTAGCATCTTTTGAGCTTTAAATCTTGGATCTAATGTAGGATTCGACGAGGGATTCTAATGTGAATGTCTTGGGGGGTGTTGCAAGTTATTTATTGATGGTTTTACAAAAGATTTTCTTGCATGATTTCATCTCTAAAGTACATGGTGTTTTACCCCTATTACACTCCCCCAAGTTGTTTGATAAAATGTCGGGATGTAGTTTCTTGAGGAGTTGAAGGTCCAAAGCATGAGATATGATGTGATTTATGTTATGGTGATCAAATGATCTTATAGTCATGAAGAATTCTATATAAAGTGTTGCATTCGATCATACCTAATCCAGTGGGGTCTAAGAACCCGGATAACTGAGAAGGGGGTTTGTGCCCTTTAAATGAGGGAAAGGTTAGTACCTCTCCACCTATTGATGGGGCAGCATCATCAATAACTGATTTGGGGGTTCATACTCATCAACCTAGGGAAGGGTTAGTACTTCTCCACCTAGGTGATGGAGCGAATTATCACCAACCGAGTAAAGGGTTAGCACTTCACCACCTAAGGGATGGGGTAGCATCATCACTAACCTCAAGGGGTTTATACCTTGGAAATCTATCTTGGTCTATTCTTTACATAAGATATATTATATGAACATAACTTATTTAAGCATGATTTTAACCCTAACATTAACCCTACATGTCATGTTGCTATGATATGCTTATTGCCAAGTGTTATACATTTTGATTATGATGTCTATTCCGTGTTGCATTGCATCCCACACACTTAGTACATTCAAACAAACTAATGCATACTCTTGCCTACATGATATCACCATGCAGGAAATGGTGCCCATGTCAATCATCCTCACCCTCCACGTGGCTAGGCGGTGCTATTTCAAGCTAATTGGTGAGTTCTCTATATCGGGGACCTTGGTTTATGCTTTCCTTTTGTTTTTTTGCTTTGTATTATGATAATCTATCATATGTTCTGTCTTAACTATAAGGGTGAGCGCGATTACTTTGTTTTGGTCCCCATCTTATCTATGTATTTAGAGGTGTTTGTTTGACTAGTTGTGTATCTACGGTTTGAGCTTTGACTCGTTGTCTCTTGGTGATGTTTTCCAAGATATCCCTTAGCACCTTTTTCCTTAATATTGTTCTATGTCATTTACATGCTTCCGCGACCAATGATGTGTAATGATAAGTGGAGAGTCTAGATTGGGGTTTCTTCGAGTTACCCATTCGACGTGTCACGTCTAGGCCATACTCTTGGGTCATGATAGTAACATCATATAGGCATAGAGTATGTGTTAGTACAACTGAATGTACTATGTAGGATGCAATGAAGCAAGACATAAGCCAACCTAGTCAAAATGCATAATCATAAGAAATGGATAAGTATAATATAAATATCGCATGCATGATCAATGCTTGAAGTAACACATTCTTGTAAATTATATAATTTGCAAAATATACATTACATTTGTAGAAAGAGACCATAGAAAACATACAGTAAGCGAACTACTACTTGGAATCCAAGGTATGTCACCCCCTTGGAAGGTGATTGAGGTATCCATTCCTCAACAAGGTGATTGCGCATGTCACCCCTGAAAAAGGTGATCGAGGTATCCACCCTCCACATGGTGATTGGGCATGTCACCCTCCAATAAGGTGACTAAGGCATGTCATCCCCTCAATAAGGTGATTAGGCATGTCAGCCCCCATCAAAGTGATCGAGGTATCTACCCCTGAACATGGCAATTGGGCATGTCAACCCCCAATAAGGTGACTGAGGCATGTCATCCCCTCAACAAGATGATTAGGCATGTCACCCCCAACAGTGTGTGGTCTACTTGCAACACTACATACATCTTTCATGAATTCAATGCATATATGCAAGCCCTTAATCATCATAAAGTCACTTGACTTGTAAACCATATAATAGATCATCAATAACTTGAAAATCCTTATGAAAATATTTTATTAAATACTTGGTGGGTTCATACTGCTAGTTCAAAATCATGCAATCCAAGAGTGAAAAATATGGGCACACTCAATGTAAATCAAGCCACCAACATATAATAAAACCCTCATGTAAGATACCTTGAAATCCATCATCAAATCTAATAATAGATCATAGGTTAATAGTTCAAAACATACATAGTCTCAATAGACAAAACTAACTCATAGTATAAGCTTGAAATGGATAGATATGCATATTCAATCAACATTTGATAAAACCTCAACATTATTTATAATCAAAGTCAATAATAAGAGATACTCATAGAAGATACAACTTGAAAACATGCAATATTCATAAAAGAAAGATTGGGCTCTATGGGTGAAAGGGACCAATGGATGAAACCCATACACCTCAAATATTGGTTTTCTTGAGTTGAGGTTGAAGAGAACTTGGAGCTTAAAGGGAATCCTTGAGTTCTAAAATTAGGCTTGAAATCTTTGAAATTTGAAAGAGATATTTCTTTAAGTATTGGAGAGGTTTCTTAAGGGTCTTGAGTGATATAGAGTTGAAAAATGGCTAAGTATAGGTGTTTTTACGCATAAGTAGGCATGGGGATTTGAACCCAATGCCCTTGGCCAACGCAGGAAAATTAAGGAAAAACTTATACTAGTCCGTGTCTAGTTTGTGATGCGGACCCATGGCGAAGGAAAGAATAACACAAATTCGCGACCAGTCTGCATCTTAGACTGGCTCCAGAAGCACATTGTATAAGAAGAATTAGCGAAATCTATTTTTTTCTGGGGGTCCTCTAAAATTTGGGTTATACTAATTTCCTACTTAGTTTTTCCCCAGGATCGAGAATATGAACTTGGATTTTTGATATCATCTATAAATTTTGAGATATATGAAAATTATGATTATGAGCATTTTTGAAGCATACTTTAGGGTATATCACTTCACCCAGCCAAAACTCACTATTGTTCAACTTGGTATACAACTTCTTCTCCCTCAAGGTTTGCAGAACCAACCTCAAATAATCGATATGCTCCTGCTTATTTTGAGAATAAATGAGGATATCATCAATGAAGACAACCATAAAGCTATCAAGTAATGGCTTGGACAGCTTATTCATGATAACTACAAACATAGCTAGAGCATTAGTTAAACCAAATGACATCACCACAAACTCAAAGTGTCCATACCTAATTCAAAAAGTTGTATTGGGATATCACAGTTTCAAACTTTCAATTTATGGTATCCGGACGGAGGTCAATCAGTGAGAGACGGGTAGTTATTTTTAATGGGCACCTTATTCAATTGCCTATAACCAATACAAACCTGAAGAGATCCATCTTTCTTCCCTTAAAAATAATATCGAAGCACCCCATGGAGATATACTTTTCCTAGTAAAACCCTACTCTTACAAATCTTTCAACTGGTCCTTCAACTCTTCCAACTTAGTCGGTGCCATACAATATGGAGGAATAGAGATAGGTTTAGTATCCGTGAGAAGATCTATGGCAAAGTCTACTTCCCTTTTTGGATGAATAACCAACAAGTCTTTGAGAAACACATATTAAAACACAGGCAACATAGTAAAAATGCATATACATAGGCAATGGGAAGTATCATGACAATATGACATTCACGATCAGTGCTTGAGGTAAAACATGCTTAATCATAATATAGTTACGTAAACTTAATATGTAATATATGTATACTCGAACCTTACACCAACATGCTTGAGATTGGTAACATAGCCACACACTCACCATACGGTATAACCTTTTCAGAGAGTGTTACCATTACCCCTACTTTATGAGAGAGTCATTTCGGTAGGTACTATAAGACATCCCCTACTTTATGATATAATATTTTAGGTAGGAGCCGTGAGTTATCCTACCTTGCAATATAATATTTTCGGTAGGAACAATGAATTATACCTTATGGCATGACGTTTTTGGTAGGTATTATAGGATATCCTTACCTTATGATATAATCTTTTCGGTAGGAGCCATGAGTCATTCTTCCTTACGGTATAATCTTTTTGGTAGATCTTATATAATGTCCATACCTTATGATATAATCTATTTGGTAAGAGTTATGAAAATAGGTCATCAAACTATATCAAGAATCAAGAAAGAACTCATTTTCCCAAGAACACAACAACACACGAGAGCCAACAATCACTTATAATACCGTAGGTGTTTTACATGATTTAAACACACATATACACATTCCTTTCATAATCATGAAGCCACTTGACTCATAAGCCTTGCAATAGATTATCAATAACTCAAGGATCCTTAACAAGACAATTTGTCAAACATTTAGCATATGTGTAATGCTTGTTCAAAATTATGCAATTCATAAGTGAAATCATGTGAGAAAAATCAATGTAAATCAACTGACCAATAGTTGGTAACACCCTCATTTAAGGTACATTGAAATCTCCCATCAAATTTAGTCGTCGATCATAGTTTCATAGCTCAAAACATGCATAATCACAAAAAATAAATAACCTCATAGTATAAGCTTAAATAGTTAAACATGTGTTTTCAATCAACATTTCAGGAAACCACAACATAACTTCTAATCATAGTCCATAATGAATAATTCTCTTAAGCAACACAACTTGAGAACATGCAATTTTCATAAAAGGGAAGATTTCACTTCATGGGTGAAAGGTACCCAAGAATGAATCCCACATACCTTAGTCTTAGAGTTTCTTGAAGAAGAACTTGAGGAGGACTTAGGGCTTGACTTGATTTCCTTTAACTACAGCAAAACTTTCTAAAAATCTTGAGTATGGATTAAGAATTTTATGAAGATTAGACTGGAATTTGAGAATTTTTTGGTAAGTTTTTAGTGCTAAAAATGGCTAAAAATGAGGAATTTTCATATATATAGGTATTGGGTTCTTACCCAATTGACCTGGAGTAAAAAATAATTTTTCAAAAATTTTTGAACTAGTCCATGCTAGGTCTGCATCGCAGACTGGTCGCAGACAACTACTGTTTTTGTAAAGGTTTTCCAAAAAATTATTTTCTTGGCACGGATAAAGTATACCTTGTATGTACTTGTCACTTAACATAATTTTGCCCTCTGAATAAGAATATGAAGTTGGATTTGTGAAATTCTGCGCTGATTTTGAGATATTCAAAAAAGTACCTCATAGGGTCTTTTCGAGTTACGTGGAGGGGTGATTAAATGTCCCTAATTTTACATATAATGGAATTACTGTTATGGGGAATTCCTAGGCAAATGTAGGGCATTTCATAGACGTTTGACTCCATTAGATATTAGAAGTTTCTTTTGTTCAGCAGGTTACTACCGGAGGTTTGTGAATGTTTTTTCTTCCAATACCTCTCTTATGACAAAGTTGACCCAAAAGAAGGAAAAATTTGTGTGGACCTATGAATGTGAAAAAAGTCTCCAAACTTTGAAATATAAACTTACCTTTGCTCCTATCTTTGGAAGGGTTGGAATGGTTTGTAGTATATTGTAATGCCTCAAGGATTGGTTTGAGGTGTGTTTTGATGCAAAATGGGAAGGTGGTAGCATATGACTCTAGAAATGTACTTACAATGCATGAGAAGAATTCTCCCATCCATGATATTTAATTAGTGGCCATTGTGTTTGTTTTTTTGATTTAGTGTCATTACTTGTATAGGTTCGTGTTGATATGTTAAACAACCATAAGAGTCTCCAATATGCATTCACACAAAAAGATCTTAACTTGAGACAAAGAAGGTGGTTAGAGCTCATTAAAGATTATGTTATGTGTGTGCATTATCATCCCAGTAAAGCTAATGTTGTGGTTGATGCTCTAAGTAGACTGTCCATGGGTAGTTTAGCTCATATTGATGATGGTTGAAAAGAGGTAGCTAGTGAAGTTCACTGGTTGTCTAGATTGGGGGTTAGGTTGGATGAAGTTGAAAATGGTGGTATAGAGTTTTTGATGGTTCTAAATCTTCTTCTATTGAGGAGGCAAAGTCAAAAAAAGACCTTGACCTTGCATTGTTAGAGTTGAAGGCCTAGATGAAAGTTGGTAAGGTGAAGATTATCTCCTAAGGCGGAGATGGTGCCCTTAGGTACCAAGGTCGGTTGTGTGTGTCTAATGTTGATGACTTAAGGGAGTTGATCTCGAAAGAGTCCCATAATTCATCCTATTCTATTCACTCTGGTTCTTTAATGATGTATAGAGACTTGAGGGAGGAGTATTGGTGGGGTGGTATGAAGAGGGACATTTCTAAGTTCATATCCATATGTCACAATTGCAAACAAGTCAAAGACGAACATCAAAGGCTGGCTAGCCTTTCCGAAGACATAGAGATTACTACTTGGATGTGGGAAGAGTTCAAGATGGATTTTGGGGTTGGGTCACCTAATACTAAAAAACACTTTGATTCTACTTTGGTTGTTGTGGATAGAATGACAAAGTCAGTTCAGTTTCTACCGGTCAAAACTATTTATGGTGCCAGAGATTATTCCAATCTGTATATACATGAGTTGGTTAGATATCATGGGGTTCCCTAGTTTATCATTTTGGATCGTGGTGCTCAATTCACTTCTCACTTTTGGAGATCATACCAAAGAGGTCTTGCTACAAAGGTTAAGCTTAGCACGACTTTTCATCCTCAAACGGATAGTTAAGCCAAGAGGACTATCTATACACTTGAGGATATGCTTAGAGCTTGTGTTTTGGAGTTTAAGGGCAGTCGGGATGAATATCTTCCACTTGTTGACTTTTCTTACAACAATAGATAACACTCAAGCATTGGTATGGCTTCTTTTGAATCCTTATATTGTAGGCGTTGTAGATCTCCAGTTAGGTGGTTTGAAGTTGGGGAGATAACATTTCTAGGTCTGAGTTAGGTCATGGAAGCCTTGGAGAAGGTGAGGTTTATAAGGGATAGGTTGAGAACAGCCCAAAGTAGAAAAAGTCCTATTGCGATGTGAGGAGGAGAGATCTTGAGTTTAAGGTTTGTGATTGGGCTTACTTGAAAGTCTCACCCATGAATGATATGATCCAGTTTGGCAAGAAATAGAAATTAAGCCTAAGGTTTGTGGGTCCTTATAAGGTTTTGAGGAGAGTGGGTAAGGTTGCGTATGAGTTAGAGTTACCTATGTAGAAGAATATGGTTCATCTGGACTTCCATGTTTCCATACTGAGAAAGTGTGTGGTTGACCGAAGTGCTATAGTGCCCTTGGATGTTGTAGAAGATAATTTGACCTATGAGGAGGTCTCGGTGGAGATCTTTTATAGAAAACTGAAGAGGTTGAGAAACAAAAATGTAGCATTCATCAATGTCCTTTGGAGGAATCAACAAATTGAAATTTCCACATGAGATGTCGAGGCAAACATGAGAAATCGATACCCATATCTCTTCTACTCTACTCAAGTTAAATGAAATAACTTAAGTCCCCTATATGATTTCAAGTCTTATATTTCGACCTCATGTCATTTTGCATGTACTCATGTTTATATCAACATGTTTATGATGATTTTTTACGTTAATGTTGATATTTGCGAAAATGATGTTTAAATGCATTTGTTGCATTCATGTCGGGCTATAATCTTCATGATTACTTCTCTTATACATGTTTCTTTTACATTCGGGGATGAATGTTCCCAAGGGGGAGATATTGAAACACCCCAAAATGTGCTCAGAATGGCCATAATTGTAATTTTCATACATCTCAAATTTTGTGCGTGATATCGAAAATCTTACTTCATATTCTCGATTAGGGGGAAAATATAGTGGGAAATGGGTATAACCTAGATTTTAGAGGACCCATATAAAAAATAATTTTCACTAATATTTGATTTCCATAGAGCATCCGCGCCCTAGAGGAGATGCGTTGGATGCGGAGCATTATAAGATATTCCTTACTTCTTTTATTTCGGCCAAGGGCATTGGGTCATTGCCCCACGCCCACTTAAGAGTGAAATAACGCATACTTAGCCACTTTTTCAACTCTATAACTCAGAAAGTCCTCTCGCAAACCCCTCTAAGACTCTGTCAATTCTCTCATTCAAATCTAAGGATCCCTAGCTCAAATTTGAACTCAAGGATTCATTTCAAGCCCTAAGACTACTTGAAGTTCACTTCAAGAATTCAAGGTTTAAGGTATGTGGGTTCATCCATTGGGTCCCTTTCACGCATGGAGCTCAACATTCCCTTTTCATGAAAATTGCATGTTTTCAAGTTATATTACCTGTGGGTATATTTTACTATGACTTATGAGCGTAAATTGTGTTGGGGTTTCATTCAATATTGATTGATTATAGATGACTATCTATTTCAAGCTTATACCATGAAGTGATTTTGTTTATTGAGACTATGCATATTTTGAGCTGTGAAATTATGAATTATCATGAGCTTTTGTAATGGATTTCAGGGTACCCTACATGAGGTTTTACTACATATTGGTGGGTGGGTTTGTGTTAATTTTACACATCTTATTTCACTCTTGAATTGTATGATTTTGAACAAGTATCATGAACATACCATGTGTTTGATAAAATGTCAAGTCAAGAATTCTCAAGTTATTGATGATCTATTACATGATTTACATGTCAAGTTACTTCATGATGACTAGCGACTTTCAATTATGTATTGAATGTATGAAAAGTATATATGATTTTTCAAGTATCAAGTGAAGCCCTATTTCAAGATTTTAACCTCTTGTGATCCATTTTTGTTAAAGCAAGGGTTCATGTATGATTATAATCTACTCTCATG
>JAOTQR010101027.1:0-28934 GCA_025774065.1 Solanum ossicruentum | reverse complement strand
GATCTCGCTCTTTTGTCCAGGAGCTGATTCTTGAGTTGCAGTCTCATATTCTTATGTATATGTAATCATGTATATGTATGTCCATGCTAAAAGTTAGAGGTCTGTGGATACTAGTGGGTGGCGTCTCATGTATGGTATTCCAAGCACATGATCATGTTGTTACGAATTTTATCAGGTGGCGGACCGCAACGCGATACACGTATATATATATATATATATATATATATATATATATATATATATATCTATATGTATATATACACACACACACATACATACACACACACTACTTTAATCATCATATACATACATTCCTTGTCAGCTTCATTTCATCATCATTCTATCATCATTCTATCATCACATAGTCATTCAACTCATAAGACGTGCATAGCACCTTCAATTCCTCAAGAAACCATAACCAGACGTTATATCAAAACTTAGAGGCTGTGTAGTGCTAGTGTTAAACCATGCAATTCAAGTCTGTTATCATGCTAGAAAATCCAACGTAAAATAATCAACAGATACATTGTAACAACCTCAACAAATATACATCAAAATCCTTCATCAAATCTCACAATAGATCTGAGGTTCATAGCCAAAAACATGGTAAAACATTCAAAATTTCATAAACCCCATTATGGTGTGTAATCAATTTTATAATATATGAGACCCATGACTAAATCAACTTTAAATCATCCAATTTTTAAGGAAAGGAAGCTCGGGCATCAAAGGTGAAAGGAAACCATAAAAGAAACTCACATACCTTAGCTTTGGAAAAGAACTTGATGAAGAGTGGAGATGGAGACTTGGAGCTTGCCTGTAATGCTTAAGATCCGGAGAGGGTTTTGGCTCTTGAATTCTGAGAGAAATATAAGACTAAGTATTTGAGTGAGTATTGGAAAATATCTTGTATGACATGAAGTCAAAATATGGCTAATTATAGGTATTTTCATGTATGGGAAGGCTTGGGCCCAAGACCCAAGAGCCTTGGACCAAGATAAAAAAGCTAGATGAAACTACATTGAAAAATAACACTGGCGCGTCGTGCAGGTCCACTATTTTTGTCAAACATTGAAATTTGAAATTCGCTACGGTTGCTCTAAAATTAGGGTTAAATCCATTTCCCACTCAATTTGATCCCATGAACAAGAATATGAAGTTGAATTTTTTTACACCCGCATGGATTTTGAGAGATGTGGAAATTACGATTCCTTGCACTTCCGAGGCACATTTTCGGGCACTTGTTGGAGTCGTTACAGTCTTTACACAAAGCATAAGATCAAAGACATTCTCCCCAAAATTGAGGACTCACTAACTTGCTTTATAAATATAGTACTAGCCATGGGGAGAATGAGGATGATCGTAAGGAGCTCTGGTTCCTACATGGTATTATCACGATGTCATAGAGTATGTGTTAGTAGGTTTGAATGTACTAAGTATGTAGGATGTAATGCAATAAGATACAGGAAACATAGTCAAAATGCAATATCGTAAGAAATGGATAGTATAATAATAATATGACATACTTGAAATAAAACATGCTTATATAGGATGTATTACATGTGAAGGAAGAGACTATCATCATAGACCAAGCAACTTAGTACTTAGAATCCAAGGTAGACCACCCCTTAGAAGAAATTGAGGAATCAACCCCATGTAGCTGATGGACATGACCACCTTCCATTGCAAGTGATTGAGGTATCAACCCTTCAATTGGTTGATGTCTTACTACCCCATCCCAAGGCAATTGAGGTATCAACCCCTCAATTGGTTGACGGACATGACCACCCTCCTTCATAAGTGATTGAGGAATTAACCCCCTCAATTGGTTGATGGCTTACCCCCCTCAATTGGTTGATGGCTTACCACCCCTACCCAAGATGGTTGAGGTATCAACCCCTCAATTGATTATGGTCAACTTACAACACTATAGAAACATATCATGAAATCATCACATAAATACCATCATTTCATCATCATAAAGTCACTTAAATCATACGCAAAATGTTAGGCCTTCAATAACTCAAGACACATTAATCGGACATTTATCAAATACTTGGTGGGTGTTTAATTCTAGTATAAAATCATGCAATTCAAGTGTGAAATCATGCAAGTAAGCTTGAAGTAAATCAACCCACCATTACTAGGTAATACAATCATGCAACATAAATCAAAAACTTTCATCAAATCTCAAGGTAGATCTAAGATTCATAGTTCAAAACATGCTTAAGTAGTCACACTTTAATCAAACCCCAACATCATTAATAGTCATTTCATAGTAAGTAAGACCTATAAGTAAATAAACTTAGAAACAAGTAGTTTATGTAAAAAGGGAACTTGGGCACCATGGGTGAAAGAACCCAATTGTTGAAACCCGCATACCTTAGCTTTGGAGAATTCCTTGATAAAGGTTGAGATGAGAACTTGAAGCTTGAGTAAAATCCTTAAGATGAGGGATGAGGTTTGGCACTTGAATTTTGAGTGAAATATTTGTCTAAGTGTTTAAGAGAGTATTGAGGAATGCCTTGTATGATATGAAGGTGAAATATGACAAAATATAGGTATTTTCATGTATGGAAAGACTTAGGCCCAAGACCCAAAAGCCTTGGACCAAGATTTTAAAAACTGGCACAAGAATACACAGATCCATGCCCTTGGTGCGTCGCGCCAGGGGTGCGGAAACCTCTCTAGAAATCATATTTTGCGATTTTCAAATTTTAATATGGTTGCCCTAAAATCGTGGTTCGACCCATTCCCTACTATGTTTTTCCCCCGAACGAGAATATGAAGTCGGATTTTTGATATCACACACGGATTTTGAGATTTATGGAAAATACAATTTCGGAAACTTTAGAGGCATATTTTTGACACTTTTTGGGGTCGTTTCAATATCTCCCCCCCTTGGTAACATTCGTCCCTGGATATCAAAGAAATGTATATAGGAAGAATAATCGTGAAGATTTCAGCCCCAACAAAATGCAATAATGCACTAAAACATCATTTCATAAATCTCAACATAAGTGTCAAAACCACCATGAACTTGTCAACATAAATATGAATGCATGAAAATGACATATAGGGCTGGAAATCACATAGGAGGCTTAGAATTAGTACCTTAGGCTTGAGTAGAATGGGAGACATAAGGATATCACTTTTACATGTCTGCTTCAGCCTCCTATGTACCTCTTTCGAGTTGTTGATTCCTCCAAAGAACCTTAATGGAAGTCATATCCTTGTTTCTCAACACCCTCACTTGTCTATCCAAGATCTCTACTAGAACCTCTTTATAAGCCAAGTTGTCTTAAACAACACCCACAACATCCAATGGGACAATAGCATTTGAATCACCTACACATTTTCTCAACATAGTCACATGAAAGATCGGATGAACCAAGTATACTTCACTAGGAATCTCCAAATCTTAGGCCATCTTACCAATATTTCTAAAAACCCTATAAGGACCCACAAATCTTGGACTCAATTTTCCCTTCTATACCAAAACGAACCACAACCTTCATGGGTGAGACCTTCCAATAGACCCAATCACCAACTTTAAATTCAAGCATCCTTCTTCTCACATTAGCATAGGACTTTTGACGACTTTGGGCATTTTTCAACCTTACCTTCTCCATAGCCTACAAGACCAAATCTAGATCGAAAAATGCCATTTTTCCTACCTCAAACCATCCTATCGGGGACCTACAATGTCTACCATAGAGAGCCACAAAAGGAGCCATACCAATGCTAGAATGGTAGCCATTATTATATGCAAACTCAATCGATGGAAGATGATCATCCCAGCTACCCTTAAACTCCAAAACACAAGCTCTAAGCATATCCTCAAGAGTTTTGATAGTTCATTCGGCTTGACCATCAATTTTAAGGTGAAAAATCGTGCTAAGCTTTACGTTGGTACCAACACCTAGTTAGAAGAAGCTCCAAAAATCAAAAGTGAATTAAGTACCACGATCCGATGTGATGGTCAAGTACACCCCATGCAATCTAAGCAACTCTTGAAAGTACAATTTAGCATAGTCTTTGGTCGCATAAGTTGTCTTAATCAGTAGGAAATGAGCCAATTTTGGCATTCTATCAACCACAACCTAAATAGAATCAAGACCCTTCCTAATCTTAGGCAACCTAACCATAAAATCCATGTTAATTTCCTCTATCTTCCAAGTAGGAATCTCTATATCTTGGGTTAGGCTACTCAACCTTTGATGTTCATCTTTGACTTGTTGGCAAGTATGATAACCGGACACAAATTTGGCAATTTCTTCATACCTCCCTGCCAAAACACATCCCTCAAATATCTATACATCTTGGTAGAATCGGGGTGAATAGAATAATAAGAATTATGATCCTCATCAAGAATCCTCTTTCTCAAGTCTTCCACACAGGGAACACACAACCTACCTTGGTACCTAAGGGCACCATCTCCCACTTGGGAGAAAACCTCCATCTTTCCCTCTCTCACCAAGGTCTTCAATTCTAACAATGAAGGATCAAGATCATGCGTTTCTTTTACCTCAAATTTTGAACCATCAATAACCACAATACCACCATTATTAACCTCTTCAAACCTAACCCCCAATCTAGCCAACTGATACACCTCTCTAGCCACCTCTTTTCCCCCATCACCAACATGAGCTATGCTATCAATAGACACCCTACTCAAAACATCCACCATAATATTAGCCTTAACGGGATGATAATGCACACTCATATCGTAATCCTTAAGAAGCTGTAACAACCTTCGTTTCCTCAAGTTGAGATCCTTTTGAAGGAATACATATTGGAGGCTTTTATAATCAGTAAACACATCAACATGCACCCCATACAAGTAATGACGCCAAATTTTTAAAGAAAATAATTTTTAAAGAAAATACCATGATGACCAATTCAAGATCATAAAGTAGGATAATTCTTTTCTTGCACCTTGAGTTGTCTAGAAGTTTAGGCTATTACCTTACCATTTTCCGTCAAGACACAACCCAAACAAATCTGGGAGGCATCACAATACACAACAAGCCCTTCCAGCCCTTCTAGTAAAGAGAAGATAGGAGCAGAGACAAGTTTATCCTTCAATCTTTTGGAACTCTTTTCACACTCATCGGTCCACATAAACTTAGCTTTTTTTTAGTCAATTTAGTCATAGGAGATTTAATGGAAGAGAACCCATTTACAAACCTTCGGTAGTAACCTGCTAAGCCCAAGAAACTTTGAATGTTCGATGGGGTCACTAGTCTAGCCCAATTTCTAATTACCTTTGTTTTTTATGATCCACCTTAATACTATCACTCGACACCATATGACCTAGAAAGGAAACATCCTTCAACCAAAATTCACATTTTTCATAGTTAACTTACAACTTCTCATCCCTCAATTTTTGAACCACTACCTTCAAATGGATTATATGCTCCTCCTCACTATGAGAATAAATCAAAATATCATCAATGAAAACCACCACAAACAAATCAAGTTAGGGTTTGAATAGCCGGTGTACTGGTCAACCCAAAAGACATAATCACAAATTCATAATACCCATATCTAGTCAAAAAGGATGTATCAGGAGTGTCACATTCCCTCACCTTTACTTGATCATTCCAAGGCCGATGATCAATAATAGAAAACTGACTAGCCCCTTAAAGTTGGTCAAATAAATCATCAATCCTTGGTAGAAGATACTTATTTTTTATGGTGACCCTATTAAGTTGCTAGTAGTCAATGCACATTCTACTAGTACAATCCTTCTTTTCAACAAATAACACTAGTGCCCCTAAGGTGATTACATAGGCCTAATAAAACCCTTCTCTAACAAGTCCTTTAATTGCTCTTTCAACTCCTTCAACTCCACTGGGGTCGTATAATAAGGGGGAATAGAAATAGTTTGAGTATTGAGAAGGAGGTTTATGTGAAAATCTATTTCCCTTTTGGGAGAAATACCAGGAAGGTCGCTAAGGAAGACATCTAGGAACTCATTAATCACATGAATTGACTCTTTCGGAAGGACTTTAGACCCAACCTCCCTAACCCTCACAAGATGATAGAGACACCCCTTAGAAATCAACTTTTGGGCTTTAATGCAGGAGATAAACCTACACTTGACCACTACATCATGAATCTCCCACTCAAGGACGAGTTCATTTGGGAATTGGAATTTGACCCCACGGGTTCTACAGTCAATGTAGGCATAATATGTATGTTACCAATCCATCCCAAGATCGACATCAAATCCACCATATCTAACTCAACAAGATCACAATGCAAAATTTTATGCAAAATATAAATGGGACAATATATATAAATATGTATGTTACCAATTCATTTGGGAATTGGAATTTGACCCCACGGGTTCTACAGTCAATGTAGGCATAATATGTATGTTACCAATCCATCCCAAGATCGACATCAAATCCACCATATCTAACTCAACAAGATCACAATGCAAACTTTTATGCAAAATATAAATGGGACAATATATATAAATCTTTCTAGCAACAATAGATGCACCAATAGGAGTAGACACCTCGTAAGACTCACACAAATATTTGGTTTCAACATGAAACTTTTTGGTTGGCACTCAAGTCTATCAATGCATACACATCAAAATTAAAGACTTTTAACATACCAATGATGACATCGGGCACCTCTTCAACCCCTTTCCTCCCTTGGAGTGCAAAGAATCGATTGTGCCTTAGGGAAACAACCTTGTTGACCTCCTCTCCCCAAAGGAACCACTTTTGCACCTGGGCCTTGAGGCATAATATCTTTACACTTGTTGCAATTACATTGACAATCATTCATCTTATGGCCTACTTCCCCACAACTGAAAAAAACATTGGTATACTTCAAGCATGGACCACCAAGACCCTTACCACATTTTGGACATATAGCATTAGGAACTACACCACCATCTCCTTGGGACCTTGGTAGTCATTGCCAAACCTTCTATTACTAGCATGAGAAGACCCTTGGCCTTGATGAAATCAACCTTTGGACTTTGGAACCTCCCAGCAAAACGGTCCCTCTTGACCTCATTACCCCTTATATTTCTCAACTTGTCCCCTTCCAAGTTTTTGGCATAAGTCATTAAGAGGGATAAATCCATGTCAGTAATCAACATAACAGCCTGACACTCCTCATTTACCAAATTAGATGCACCCATCACAAACTTATTCATTCTAGACCTTGGGTGGGGAACCAAGTGTTCAGCATATTTAGAGAGTTGGTTGAACTTGAGGGCATAATCCCTCACACTCGTAGATCCTTACTTCAAATTCATGAACTCCATCATTTTGGCCTCCCTAAGCTCAAGAGGGAAGAAGCAGTTAGGGAAAGACACCTTAAACTTCTCCCATAGAATCGTATTGTTGTTTGCCTTTTCCTCCTTCTATTGAGTACACCATATTTGGGCCACCCTATTGAGTTGGAAAGCCTCCAACTCTACCTTCTTTTCCGATCTAACAACGATGATAGCCAACACCTTGTATACCTCATCAATAAAGTCTTGAGGGTCCTCATCCACTTTAGACCTATAGAACTTTGATGGGTTTAGCCTCATAAAGTCCCTTACCCCAGATACTGGAGTAGGAGCATGAGGGGCTTGGGCCCCTTTGTTGACTTGCTTAGCCATGGCTTGAGCTAGCAAACTTAGAGCATCCCAGAGCTCGCCATGAGCCAGTTGATCCTCAGGTGTGCGAGCTCTTCTTCCTCTTGTGTTAGACATGATCCAACATCGGAAAGAATAATTGTTAGGGGGAAAACCTTACTTTAACTCTTATTGCATGACATAGAGTAAGAAGCAGGGAAACATTTCTTAGAATGTCTCATAGCCTCTTACACATATTCTTGGTGCACAAAACTACCATGAATAAGACACTAATCAACACATTGTGTTGGATGTCGAGGACCATTAACAACCTAGTGCTCTGATATAAAGTTTGTCATGACCCAAGCCTAGGTTCTAGACGTGACATAGCAAATGGGAAACCTGAAGGGACCCCAAACAAACCTCTTAGCATATCATTACATATCGCTGGTCGCGGAAGTAATAAAACAACAATAGAGAATAGAAATAAGGGGAAAATGGGCTAAGGAAAGTCTTTCATATCATAAAACATCAAAGATTCAAAGAGAGTCAGGCTCAAGCACAATTACATAACTTATCAAATAACACCTCTAAATATAGAACTTAGCGGGGGCCAAGACAAGCAGCCGAGCTCACCCTCATAGTGAAGACATATAATAAAGGAAAGAGAGTCTTTATACATAGCATAAGATCAAAGAAATTGTCCTCGAATTTGAGGATTAACTAACTTCCTTTGTAGAAATAGTATTAGCCACGAGGAGGAGGATGATGATCATGAGGAGCGCCGGTTCCTATATGGTAACATCATGTAGGCATAGAGTATATGTTAGTATGTTTGAATGAACTAACTATGTAGGATGCAATGTAACAAGAGATAGGCAAGATAGTCAAAATGCAATATGATAAGCTATGGATAGCATAATAAAAATATGATATGTATGAATGATACTTGAAGTAAAACAAGCTTTTATAGGAAATATTATATGCGTAGGAAGAGACTATCATCATAGACCAAGTAACTTAGTACTTGGAATACATCATAGACCACCCCTTAGAAGTGATTGGGGAATAAACCTATCAATTGGTTGATAGACATGACCACCATCCATCAAAACTGATTGAGGTATCAACCCCTCAATTGGTTGATGGCTTATCACCCCCATCTGAGGTGATTGGGGTATTAACCCTCAATTGGTTGACAGGCATGACCATCCTCCATAAAAATTGATTAAGGGTCAACCCTTCAATTGATTAATGGATTACAACCCCCATCCGAGGCGATTGAGGTGTCAACCCCTCAATCAGTATGGTGAACTCACAACACTATGGATACATATCAAGAAATCATCACATAAATAATATCCTTTATCATCATAAAGTTATTTAACTCATATACCAAGCCTTAGGCTTTCAACAACTCAACATCTTAACTGAAAATTTTACCAAACACTTGATGGGTGTGCAATGCTAGTATAAAACCATGCAATTTGAGAGTGAAATCATGCAAGTGTGCTTGAAGTAAATCAACCCACCATTACTAGGAGATACCATCATGCAATATACATCAAAATCCTTCAACAAATCACATGATAGATCGAAGATTCATAGCTTAAAACATGATCAAACAGTCACACTTTTATGAAACCGCAACATAGTTCATAGTCAAATTCATAGCAAGTAAGAACCACAAGTAAATCAACTCAAAAACATGCAATTTATGTATAAATGGAGCTTTGACACCATGGGTGAAAGAACCCAATGGTTGAAACCCACATATCTTAGCTTTGGAGAATTCCTTGATGAAGACTGAGATGAGAACTTGAAGCTTGACTGAAATCCTAAAGATATTGAATGAGGTTTGGCACTTGAATTTTGAGTGAAATATTTTTCCAAGTGTTTGAGAGAGTATTGAGGAATGTCTTATATGATATGAAGGTGCAATATGGCAAAGTATAGGTACTTTCACGCATGGGAAGACTTAGGCCCAAGACCAAAAAGCCTTTGACCAGATTAAAAAACTAGCACAAATATACACAGAGATGTGTCCTTGGCGCTTCGCGGAATCTTATCTGGAAATCGCATTTTGTTAGTTTCAAATTTTGATACGGTTGCTCTAAAATCTGGGTTAGACCCATTCCTCACTCAAGTTTTCCTCTAAACAAGAATATGAAGTTCTATTTTCTGTATCATGCATGAATTTTGAGATATATGAAAATTAGGATTTCGGCCACTTCTGAGGCACATTTTTGACACTTTTTGGGGTTTTTTCAGTAGAATACTCCTTGAAAGCGATTGAGGAAATAACCACTCAATTGGTTGATGGTTGTCACACCCTACCATCTGTAGTGATTGAGGTATCAACCCCTCAATTTGGTTGATGGTTGTCACACCCTACAATCAATGGTGATTAAGGTATCAACCCCTTAATTTGGTTGATGGTTGTCACAGCCTACCATTGCGGTGATTGAAGTATTAACCCCTTAATTTGATTGATGTTTGTCACACCCACCATCCATGGTGATTGACATATCAACCCTCAAGTTGGTTGATGGTTCTCACACCCTACCACCTATGGTGATTGAGACATAACACCTCCTCAACTAGGCGTGGTCAAATCATAATACTGTAGATACTTTTCATGAAAAAAACACATAAATGCCTTCCTTTCATTATTATAAACTCTTTCAAATCGTAGGTCATGAAATGACTAAATAATAGCTCAAGAATCTGAAACCGAACATTTTATCAAACACGTGGAGTGTGTAATGCTAGTACAAAACCATGCAATTCAAGAGTGAAATCATGTGATAACAATCAATGTAAAGCCAACCACAAACACTAGGTAATACCATCTTGCAAGATACATAAAACTTCCTCATAAAATCACACAATGGATAAAAACATGTATAGTTGAACAACCTTTCATAAAACCCCAATATTGTTTATACTCAAAATTCATGATGAGATATACCCATAGATATATTAACTTGAAACATGCAATTTATATAAAAAGGAAGGTTGGGAACCATGGGTGAAAGGACCTAATGATTGAAACCTACATACCTCAACTTTGGAGAGTCCTTCATGAATATTTCATTGAGAACTTGAAGTTTGTATGAAATTCTTAGAATTGAAATTAGATTGGGACACTAGAATTTTGGGTGAGATATTTGTCTAAGTGTTAGAGAGGGTTTTGGGGAATGTCTTGTATGATATGGGATTGAAAAATGACTAACTATAGATATTTTTATGCATAGGGAGGCGTAGGACAAAGACCTAATGGCATTGTACCGAAATAACAAAACAAGCACAAAATAACACTAGTCTGCGACGGTGGCAAATCACGGTACCAACACAGATCATCACTTAATTTTCAAAATTTGTGAAAATTATTTTTCGCTATGGGTCCTATAAAATTTAGGGTATACCCATTTACCACTAAATTTTTCCCTCAGAACAAGAATATGAAGCCAGATTTTCGATATCACACACAGATTGTAAGATATATAGAAATGAGGATTATGGGCATTTTCAAGGCACATTTTCAGCCATTTTTTTGTTCGTTTCAACATCATTCATGGTGAACTTTGCACATACATTTCTCTCAATTGGTTCCTTATTTGTATAAGGGTGCTTCTCAAGGGAAGTCTATGGAGGCTCCATGGAGGCGATTAAATCAAATAGTGACTCCATAGGTTTAGAATCTGGTAGTGTCAGGAGCACCACAAGTGAAGCTGTCGTGGTAGACCTAAGCTTTGAAATCTCCTAATGTATTGCTGATAAATTTGAAGGTCAATTCTTGGCTAACCTCTTCTGCAACCGGTCCTCAAAGGCATTGATACCGGCATCCACTATAAAAACACGCTCCTAAACAGTAGATATGACGAATGCCTTACATCGTTCCTCTGAGTCCGCAATAGTCTACTGGACCCAAGGCCTGAGCTGCTGAATAAGCTGAGGTAACTAGGCTTCAATCCAGAATAATCACTACGCCATATCCTGAACCGAAACCATAGACACATACCCTATGCACAGTGTAAAAGTCTATGACGTATTAGCGTCTAGTGTAGGAGTAGCTATAGTCGGATCCCTCTCAACATCAACTGCCTCAGGCTGCTGGGGTCTGTCATCAGTAGTAGCAGATGGAGTAGTAGTAGTGATAGTTATCGAACCCTCAGGAGGTTTGAAACGACCTCCAGAAGTGCCCGAAAACATGCCTTGGAAGTGTCTGGAATCATAATCTACATATATCTCAAAATCCAAGTGTGATTGTGAAAATCTAACTTCATAATTTTGTTCAGACGAAAATTTTAGTGGAAAATGTATCTAACCCTGATTCTAGAGCTATCATAGCTAATTTCAAAATTTCAAAGTGGCAAAATACAATGAGGTTTTCGTTAGTGTCGCACCTCAGTGTTAAAAGTGGCCAATTATGTTGAGTCGGTCCAAGGCTTTTGGGTCTTGGGCCTTAACCTCCCAATACGTGAAAATATCTATACTTGCCTTATTTCACCCTCATATCATTCAAGACATTCCGAAATACTCTCTCAAACACTTAGACAATATTTCACCTCCAAATTTCAAGTCCTAAAACTCATCCGGATCTTAAGGTTGTAATTAAAGCTTCAAGTCTCCATCTCCAATCTTCTTCAAGGATTCTCCAAAGTCAAGGTATGTGAGTTTCATTGGGGTTCCTTTCACCCATAATACCTAAGCTTTCTTTCACCTAAAATTGCATGATTTAGAGTTGATTTACTCATGGGTCTTGCTTATTATGAATTTCACTGCACACGATATTGGGATTTCATGAAATTGTGATTGTTTTAGCATGTTTAAATCTATGAATCTAAGGACTATTATGAGATTTAATGAAGGGTATTAATGTATATTGCTTTAGGATGTTATCAAGTATCTATCGATAGTTTTACATTGAATTTTATAGCATGATTACACTCTTGAAATGCATAATTTTACACTGGCACTACACACCCGCCAAGTGTTTAATAAAATGTCCAGCTATGGTTTCGTAAGAAATTGAAGATCCAATACATTTCTTATGGGTTGAATGACTTTATGATGATGAAAGGAACGTATGCATATGATATTACCTCTATAGTGTTGGGAATTGACCAAGCCTTACTCGGGAGATTGTAGGCCCGAGTAACCTTGTGAGGAGTTTGTACCTTGATTTCCTTGCTCGGGAGATGGTAGGCCCATGCAACCATGTCGAGGGGTATGTACCATGATAACCTTGTTGAGAGGTTTCTACCTCATCAAACCTGCTGAGGGGTTTGTGCCTCATCAAGCAATTGAGGGGTTCGTGCCTCATTTGCCTCTACAAGGGGGAGGTAGGCCTTGGATATTCACTAATAATGGTCATTTCTTACATATATATAATGTTCTATCTAAGCATGGTTTACTACAAGCATTTTCATGCATTCCATATTATAATATTCTACTCATTGCCTATGCTTATGCATTTAGATTGTGTTACTTATGTCTTGTTGCATTACATCCGACATACTTTGTATATTGAAACGTACAAATGCATACCCTATGCTTACATGATGTCAACACTTAGGAATCGGAGCCCCACTTGAGCACCCTCCTCCACATAGCTAGCATAATTTCTCCTAAGCTTGTTAGTGAGTCCTCCATTCGAGGAACGATATTTATTTTAATGACCCAAAAAAGTGTGCAAAACTGTTCCTCGAAAGTGCCCCAAATCATAATTTCCATATATCTGAAAATTCATATGTGATATTGAAAATCTGACTTCATATTCTTGTTCAGGGGATCAAATTGAGTAGAACATAGGTCTAACCCCAATTTAAGAGCAACCCTAACAAACTTTGGAAATCCCAAAATGTGATTCCTAGGGAGGTTTTCGTGTCCCTAGCACGCACCAAAGGCGCATCTCAATGTACTTTTTTTAACCCAGTTTTGATTTCGGTCCAAGACTTTTAGGTCTTGGGCCTAAGTGTCCCCAAACATGAAAACATCTACACTTAGCCATTTTTCACCCTTATATCATTCTAAACATTTTTCAATATTCATTCAAACACTCAGCCAAATATTTTACTCCTAAACTCAAGTCTCAAAACCCTCTTCGAATCTTAAGGATTACACTTAAGCTTCATGTCTCCATCTCCAATCTTCATCAAGTTAATTTCCAAAGCTAAGGTGTGTTGCTTTCTTTCATGGGTTCCTTTCACCCATGACGCTCAAGCTTCCCTTCCTTAAAATTGCATGATTCAAAGGATTTACTCATGGGTCTTGTTTATTATGAAAATCACTGCACACTATTTGGGTGTTTATAAAATTGTGACTACTTTACTATGGGTTGGGCTAGGAATCAAAGATCTAATGTAAGATTTGATGAAGGATTTTGCTGCATATTACTTAAGGGTGTTACCAAGTATCAATTGATGATTTTACATTGGATTAAACAGCATGATTTCATTGCTGAATTACATGGTTTTACACTAGCACTACCACCCTCTAAGTGTTTGATAAGCTGTCTGATTATAGTTTCTTGAGGAATTGAATGTCCTATGCATGTATTATGAGTTGAATGACTATATCATGATGGAATGGTTATGAAAAGAAAAGTATGTATATGATGATGAAAGGAGTGTATATATATTATATTGTCTCTATAGTTTTTCATATGACCAAGCCTAGCTCGGGGAGTTGTAGACCTGAGTAACCTTGTTGAGGGGTTGGTACCTTGATCACCTAGCTCGGAGGGTGGTAGGGCTGGGTAACATTTTTGGATGTTGGTATCCATCAACCTTATTGGAGGGTTTGTACTCCATCAACCTCATTGGGCGTTTTGCACTCCATCAACCTTATGAAGGGGTTCGTACCTGATGTGTCTCTCTAAGGAGGTAGTAGTCCTTGCATTGCACTAAGAATGGTCACTCCTTGCACTTATTTTATTACCCATATAAGCATGATTTACTAAGAGCATCTTCCATGCATGCCATATTGCTATATGTAATGATTGCTTATGTTTAAGTATTTTGATTGTGTAACCACTACTTGTTGAATTGTATCCTACATACTTAGTAAATTTCAACATATTAATACATACTCTACTCCTACAACATGTCACTATGAGGATCCGGTGCACCACTTGATCCTCCTCCTCCTCTACTTGACGAGTACGATTGTCTCTCAAGTTTGTTTGAAAGTCCTCCATTTTGGGGATGTTGCTTATGATCTCTTGATATGTAATAAGAATATCTTACCTTAATTTATCTATTGATTATAAGGGTGAGCCCGGCTGTTTGTCATGGCCCTTGCTCTTATCTATGTAGTAGAGGTGTTGTTGGACATGTTATGTATCTATGCTATAAGCCTTGACTCTCTTGATTTCTTGATGTTATGATATGGATTTTTGCTCTTATCCCCAATTCCCTTGTTTATGCTTATCTCTCTTTGTCATGTTAATTGCTTCCATGATCAAGAATGTGTAGTGATATGCTAGGAGGCTTTTTAGGGGTTCCCCAATTGCCAGTAACATCTCGGCCCTAGGCTTGGGTCGTGACAAAGATGGTATCTAGGTACTAGGTTTTTAGATCCTCAGAGTCCAATACACGACATTGATTATAGTCTTATTCATGGTTGTGTTGTGCACCATAATTATGAGTAGGAGGCTATGAGACGTTTTAGGAAATATTTCCCTTCTCTATGTTTTAAGTCATGCTATAGAGTTGATGTAAGTTTTTCCCTCCTAACTATTAACCTTTGCTATGCTAGATTATGCTTAACAGGAGAGGAAGACGAGTTCTCACACCTAAAAAGCAACCTGCAAATGGAGAGCTTAGGGATGCTCTCATTTTGCTTGAATATGTGGTGGCTAATCAAGCCAACCAAGGGGCCGAAGCCCCTTATGCTCCTACACCGGCATCTCGGGTAAGAGATCTCATGAGGATGAATCCCCAGAATTCTATGGGACGAAGATGAGTGAGGACCCTCAAAAGTTCATTGATGAGGTATATAAGATTTTGTCTGTCATGGGTGTGAGGCCGGAGGATAAAGCAGAGTTGGCGGCCTACCAACCCAAATGTATAGTAGAAATATGGTACAATAAATGGAAGGACAAAAAGGGAGTCAACAATGTAGTTATTTGGGAAGAGTTCAAGGCAGCCTTTCTTAATTAGTTTTTCTCTCTTTAGCTTAGGAAAGCCAAATTGGTGGAATTCATGAATTTGAGACAAGTGTGTATGAGTGTGAGGTAGTATTCCCTCAAGTTTACCCAACTTTAAAAGTTTGCTCCTTATTTGGTGGCCAACTCGAGATCAAGGATGATTAAGTTTATGATGGGTACTTCTGAGTTGGTTAGTGAGGAGCAGTAGTTCGCCCTGTTGATTAGTTACATAGAATTTTCACGTTCACTGGCCTATGTTGAACAAATGGAAGAGGAGAAATTGAGGACAAGAATGGGTTATGAGGCCAAGAGGTCTCATTTTGAGGGTGGTTGATTCTTTCGAGGCCAAGGGTTTTCTCATGCATTTCAAAAGAGGGTGGCTAATGACTTTCCAAGGACCCAAGGTGTTGGGGATGTGGCTTCTAATGATATATCCGAAGTGTGGTAAGGGTTATGGTTGCCCATGCTTGAGGAATACCGATACTTGTTATGGCTGTGGGGAGATGGGCATAAGGCAATAGATTGCCCTTAAAATCGCAACAAAGGTAAGGAAGTTTATCCACAAGGTGCTAATGTGGTCCCTTGGGGGAGAGGTGGCAGACAAGATGGTTCCCCAAGGCACAATCAATTTTATGCTTTTGATGGTAGGCAAGGGGTTGATGAGGTCCCCACTATTGTTACCGGTATGTTAAAAATCTTTGACTTTGATGTGTATGCATTGATTGATTAAGGTGCGATTCTTTCTTTTGTTACTCCCTTTGTTGCAAAACTATTCCATGTTCAGCAATAATTACTGCATGAGTCATATGAGGTGTCTACTCCTATCGGTGTATCTATTATTGTTAGAAATGTCTATAGAAGTTGTCTTATTTGTATCTTGCATAAAATGTTGCCTTGTGATTTTGTTGAGTTAGACATGGTTGATTTTGATGTGATTCTTGGGATGGATTGCTTACACGCATACTATGCTTCTATTGATTGTAGAACCCATTGGGTCAAAATTCCAATTCCCAAATAATCCTATCCTTGAGTGGGAGAGTCATGTTATGGTGGTCAAGGGTAGGTTCATCTCTTGCATTAAGGCCCATAAGTTGATCTCTAAGGGGTGTCTTTACCAACTTTTGAGGGTTAGGGATGTAGAGTCCAAAGTCCTTCCCATAGAGTTGGTTCCGATTTTTAATGAGTTCCTTGATGTCTTTCCAAATGACATTCCTGGTGTTCCTCCCGAAAGGTAGATAGATTTTTATATACATCTCCTTCCCGATACTCAACCCGTTTCTATTCCCCCTTACCGTATGGCCCCGAAGAAGTTGAAGGAACAATTGAGGGACTTCTTGGAGAAAGGCTTTATTAGGCCTAGCCAATCATCTTGGGGTGCACCAGTGTTGTTTGGTTAAAAGAATGATGGGACCTTTAGGATCTGTATTGACTACCGATAACTCCGTAGGGCCACCATCAAGAAATGGTATCCACTTCCAAGGATTGATGGTTTATTTGACCAATTGCAAGTGGCTAGCCATTTCACTATGATTGATTTCGATTCGGGTATCATCAAGTGAAGGTGAGGGATTATGATATTCCCATGATGGCCTTTCGGACTAGTTATTGGCCATCTTCATGGAACTTATGAATAGGGTCTTCAAACTCTAACTTCATTCATTTGTTGTGGTATTTAGTGATGATATTTTGATATATTCTTGTGGTGAGGACCAGCATAGGACTCATTTGAGGGTTGTGCTAAAAAGATTGAGGGAGGAGAGGCTATATGCTAAATATGAAAGGTGTGAATTTTGATTGAAGGAGGTTTCTTTCCTAGGACATGTGGTGTTGGGGGATGGCATCAAGGTGGATCCTAAGAAGACTGATGTGATTAAAAATTGGCCTAGACTGTTAATCTCGTCAGACATTAGGAGTTCCTTAGGCTTAGCGGGGTATTAACGGAGATTGTGAATGGGTTCTCTTCTATTGCTCCCCCTATGACAAAGTTGACTCATTGGAAGGCCAAGTTTGTGTTGACCGATGAGTGTGAGAGGAGCTTTCAAACCTTGAAAGATAAGCTTGCGTCCGCTCCTATATTGTTATTACCGAATAGGCTAGAGCAATTTGTTATGTATTGTGATGCTTTTAGAGTTGGATTGGGTTGTGTTCTAATACTGTGATGCTTCCAGAGTTGGGTTGGGTTGTGTTCTAATGTAAAATGGTAAGGTCATAGCCTATACTTCAAGGCAACTCAAGGTGCATGAATAGAACTACCCTACCCATGATCTTGAACTAGCCGCTGTGATGTTTTCATTAAAGATTTAGCGTCATTACTTGTATGGGTTGCATCTTTATGTGTTCACCTATCATAAGAGCCTCCATAGCCGCTGTGGTTATGAAGGCTCTTAAGAAGGTTAGGATAATTAGGGAAAGACTTAAGATGGCCTAAAGCCATCAAAAGTCTTATATCAGTGTGAGGAGAAGGGAGTTTGAATTCAAAGTTGATGTTAGATTTATTTGAAGATGTCACCCACGAAGGGTGTGGTCTATTTTGGTAAGAAGGGAAAGTTAAGCCCTAGATATATGGGCCCTTATAGGTAATGAGAAGGATCGGTAAGGTGGCATATGAGTTGGATTTTCCAAGAGAAATGTAATTGGTTCAACCGGTCTTTTATGTGTTTATGCTAAGTAAGTGTGTGGATAACCCCAATGTTATTGTGCCTCCTTATATTGTCAGGGTAGTTGAAGACAACATAACTTATGAAGATATTCTAGTTTAGATTTTTGATACACAAGTAAACATATTGAGGAACAAGGATGTAGCTTCCGTTAAGGTCCTTCGGAGGAATCATCAAGTTGAAAGTGCTACATTGGAGGCAGAGTTGGACATGAACAAGTGATATTATTACCTTTTCTACTCCACTCAAGCCTAAGGTATTACTCTAAGGTCTCCATGTGATTTAAAATCTAAGCTCAACCAATAACTTATGCATACATTCATGTTTAATTCGACAAGTTTATAATGATTTTACACTTATGTTGAGATTTTTGAAATGAAGCTTAAGTAAGTAGTTGCATCCTTATGTGGGCTGAAATTTTTCATATTATATCTCTCTTGTATCTCTTCCCAAGGGGGAGATATTGTAACAACCGCAAAATATGCCCGAAAATATGCCTCGGAAGTTCCTGGAAAATGTAATTTTCATATATCTCAAAATCTTTCATATCAAAAATCTGACTTCAAATTATTGTTCAAGGAGTCAAATTGAATGGAAAATGGGTCTAACCCCAATTTAAGAGCAACTGTATCAAAATTTAGAAATCGCAAAATGCAATTTCCAGAGAAGTTTTTGCACCCCTGGCGCGACGCGCCAAGGGCACACTCAGTGTATTTTTTTGCCACTTTTGACTTCGGTCCAAGACTTTTATGTCTTGGCCCTAAGTGTCCCCAAATGTTTAAATACCTATACTTAGCTATTTTTTACCCTCAGATCATTCTAAAGCTTTCCCAATATTCATTCAAACACTTAGCCAAATTTTTACTCCTAAACAAAAATCTCAAAACCCTCTGCGGATCTTAAGGATTGCACTCAAGCTTGAAGTCTCCATCTCTACTCTTCATCAAGTTCATCTCCAAAGCTACAGTATGTGGGTTTTTTTCATGGGTCCCTTTGACCTATGATACCCAAGCTTCCCTTTCTTAAAAATGCATGATTTAAAGTTGATTTATTCATGGGTCTTGTTTATTATAAAAATCCCTACATGCTATGTTGGAGTTTATGAAATTATGCCTATTTTACTATGTTTTGGGCTATGAATCAAAGATCTAATGTGAGATTTGATGAAGGGTTTTGATGTATATTGTTTGAGGGTGTTACTAAGTATCTATTGATGGTTTTACATTGGATTGTATAGCATGATGTCATTCTTGAATTGCGTGATCTTACACAAGCACTACACAACCTCTAAGTGTTTGATAAAATGTCCGATTATAGTCTCTTGAGGAATCAAATGTCCCATGCTTGTCTTATGAGTTGAATGACTATATGATAATTGAATGATGATGAAAAAGACTGTATGTATATGATGATGAATGGAATGTATATATGTGATATTATGTCTATAGTGCTGGGGATGACCAAGCCTAGCTCGGGGGTGGTAGGCACGGGTAACCTTGTTGGGGGTTGGTACCCATCAACCTTTTTGAGGGTTTGTACCCATCAACCTTGTAGCGGGGTTTGTACTCCATCAACCTCATTGGCGGATTTGTACTCCATCAACCTCATGAAGGGGCTCGTACCTCATGTGCCTCTCCAAAGAGGTTGTAGGCCATGATTGCACTAAGAATTGTCACTCCTTATACTTATATTATGAAACATATAAGCATGATCTACTATGAGCATCTTCCATACATGCCATATTGCTATATATACTGATTGTTAATGTTTAAGTATTTCAATTATGTTACCATCACCTATTGCATTGCATCCTACATACTTAGTACATTCCAACATACTACTGTATAGTCTATGCGTACATGATTTCACCATGTAGTAATTGAAATACCGCTTGATCATCCTCCTCCTCCACGTGGCTCGTATGATTGTCTCACAATCTTGTTGGTGAGTCCTCCATTCCAGGGACGTTGCTTATGTTCTCTTGTTATGTACTAGGACTTTCTTACCTTTTTAATATATTGACTATGAGGGTTAGCCTGGTTGTGTGTTGTTGCCTCCGCTCTTATCTTTGTAGTAGAGGTGTTATTGGACATGTTATTTATCTATGCTATGAGCTTTGACTATCTTGTTTCTTGATGTTATATATGGAAGTTTACCCTTAGCCCCAATTCCCTTGTTTATGCTTATCTCACTTTGTCATTTTAATTTCTACCTCGACCAAGGATGTGTAATGATATGCTATGAGGCTTGTTTGGAGTTCCTTCGGGTTGCCCAATAGCCGATCTCGTCTAGGCCCTAGGCTTGGGTCATGATATTTATGATATCATGCTTTGTATAAGGACTCCTTTTTTTAAAATATGTTCTTGACTATGTGGGTGAGCCCGATATTTTGTCTTGGACCCCACTAAGTTCTATTGTTAGAGGTGTTGTTGGACATGTTATATGTAATGCTTTGAGCTTGACTCTCCCTATTGACGCTTGATGCTTATGGTCTGAAAGTTGTCCGTTAGCCCCGATTATGCCTATTTACTATCTCTTGTTGTATTTTATTACATCCACGAACAAGGATATGTAATGATATGTTAAAAGGCTTTCTTAGGGTCTCCTTCAGATTTCCCATGCACCGTATCACGTCTAGGTCCTAGGCTTTAGTCATGAAAAACTTGGTATCAAAGCACTAGGTTGTTATGTCCTCGGCGTCCAACATACCGCGTCAATTAGAGTCTTATTCATAGTTGTGTAGCATGCCATGACTATGAATAGGAGGCTATGAGGCATTCTAGGAAATGTTTCACTTCCTCAAGATCTATGTCGTGCGATAGAGTTAGGTTCCCTAGGGCTTATTCCTAATCCATAACCATTACATTTTAGGATATGTTTCAAGCTACTCAGGATGGTGATATATCGAATAAGGAAGTTCACATTACTCTATGGATATTGGCCAAAGTAGTGACAAAATTGACGACTCACCTCAATCAACAAGTGAGTGCTCCCCAGCTTCGAATGGTGAGAGAAGGGGTAGTGAGGCCAATAGGACTTGTTTTGATGGAAAGTTCGAAAGTCTCAAAGATAGGGGTGATGCTATGTGTCCAACATGTTGTAAGGTTCATAGAGGCCCAGGTTTGAGGGGCACCAATGCTTTTCTGTTGTGGTTAAGAGGGGCAGAAGAGGAGGGATTGTCCTCGTAAATGCAATAAGAGTAAAGGAGGTGATGATGGGGCAACTAGTCTTAGATGTCCAAAGTGTGGGAGGAATGATAGTGGTGCATGTTGGAGGAGCACGGGTGCATGCTTTGGGTGTGATGAGATGGGCCACAAAGTTTCTAATTGTCCACATTCTCACAAGAAAGGTAAGAACGGCGGACCACAAGGGCAAGGTGGTCATGTTGATCAAGGGGCTAAAGGATGGGATGAGGTGCCGGATGTTGCTACCGATATATTGAAATTTCCTATGGTCTTGATACGTATGCCTTTAGAGGCCCGGGTGGCATTATCTCTTTCAATATCTCTTTCATTAATCTTCCTTATTGCTAGTGGGCTTTAAGTAAGCTTGAGTTTTTTTGTGAACGTTTGAAGTCTACCACGTTTGTTGAGTCTATTGTTGTTAGAAGGTTCATAGGTATTGTTCTGTGTCGATATTGCATTAGGTCTTGCCTTGTGACTTTTTTGGTTTGATGTGGTGGATTTTAATGTCAGACATGGGATGGATTAACTGCATGCTTATTGTGTCTCCATTGAACATTGGGCCCATAGAGTTAGATTCCAATTCCCAAATAAACCTGTCTTCTAGTAGGGGCTTGTAATATGTTCGTGAAGGGGTAAGTCTGGTGTCTTAAGGTACTATTGATATCTAAGGGTGGCGTTTATCACCTTATAAGAAGGAGTGTTGAATCTAAGTCGCTTTTATTGAGTTGTTTCCGAGGATCAATGAGTTAGTAAATGTCCTTTCCGATATTTTGAATTTGGAGTGGTACCTTTTGGTTTGACTTAAGCACTGATTGTATCTATAGGTTTCATGGATATGGTCTTTAAACCCTTCCATATTATGCTTGTGATGGTCCATGGTGGTGATAAGTTGGTTTGTCTCCAGGAGTGAGGAGAAGCATGTGAGTCATTTAAGGGTAGTGCTACAAAGTGTAAGGAAAAAGGTTGGGTGCTAAATAGGAGATATGGGTGTTTTGGTTGTAATAGGCTTCCTTTCTAGGTCATGTGGTGCCGGGTGGATGCATCAAGATGGACCCTATTGAAACGACAGTGATTAGAGATCAGCCTAGACTGCTGACCCCATCAAATATTAGGGGTGTCTTGGACTTAGCGGGTATTACCGAAGGTTTGTAAATAAGTTTTCTTCTATTGCTTATCCTATGACTTAGTTGACCCCAGGTAAGGCTAATTCAAGTTAACCGTTCAGTGTGAGTGGAGTTTCTAAAACCTTGAAAGTCAAGCTTATGTCCGCTCCTACCTTGGCTCTACTAGAAGGGTTAGAGGGGTTGTTGTGTATTGTTACGCCTCAAGAATTGGTTGGGTGGTGTTTTGATGATAAATGGTATGGTGGTCGCCTATGCTTCTAGATAAGTTAAGATGCTTCGAAAGGACTATCCTACCTATGATTTTGAGTTAGCCGCCGTGGTCATTGCTTTGAAAATATGGTGTCACTATTTTTATGGGGTACATGTTGATGTGTTCACTGATCATAAGAGCCTCCAATATGTCTTCTCTCAAAAAAATCTCAACTTGAGACAAAGAAGGTGGTTAGAACTTCTTAAGGACTATGATATAAGTGAGCATTATCATCCCATCAAGGCTAATGTGGCGGCAGATGATTTGAGTAGGGTGTCTATCAATAGCCTAGCTCATGTTGATGATGGTGGCAAAGGGGTATCTAGAAAGGTCCATCGGTTGGATAGATTGGGAGTTAGGTTGGAAGAGCTTGATAATGGTGTTGTTGTTGGTAGTGGTGGCTCTAATTCTTCATTGGTTGAGGAGGTGAAAGCTAAGCAAGACCTTGACCCTGCTTTATTGGAAGTGAAGGCATTGGTAAAAGATAGTAAGGTCGAGGTTTTCTCCCAAGGGGCAGATGGTGCCCTTAGGTACACAGGTAGATTGTGTGTACCTTGTGTTGATGGCTTGAGAGAAAAGATTCTTGATGACATGCATGATTCTTTCCTATTCTATTCACCCCGATTTTACTAAGATGTACAGAGATTTGAGAGAGGTGTATTGGTGGGCTGGTATAAAGAGAGACATTACCAAGTTTGTATCTAGTTGTCATAGTTTCCAACAAGTCATAGCTGAACATCAAAGGCTGGATGGCCTAGCCAGACACAGAGATTGCTACTTGGAAGCAAGGAGAAATTAATATGGGTTTTGTGGTATGGTTGTCAAAGACTAGAAAGGGTTTTGACTCCATTTGGGTTATGGTAGTTAGAATGACAAAATCAGCTTATTTTCTACGGGTTAAGACCGTACATAGGCTGAAGATTATGCGAGATTATACTTGACGACTTGGCAAGGTAGCACGGGGTTCCTTTGTCCATAATATCAAATTATGGTGCTCAATTTACTTCACACTTTTGGAGGCTTTCCAAAGGGGTCTTGGTACAAGAGTTAAACTTAACACGACCTTCCACCCTCAAACTGATTGCCAAGACGAAAGAACCATCCAATCACTTGCGGATATGCTTAGGGATTGTGTATTGGAGCTTAAGGGTAGTTGGGATGATCATTTTCCATTGATTGAGTTTGCTTATAACAATAGCTACCATTCTAGTTTTGGTGTGGCTCCTTTTAAGGCTATCTATGATAAATGTTACAGATCACCGATTGGGTGGTTTGAGGTAGAGGAGGTGACTTTGATGAGTTCGGATATGGTTATGGAGGCTCTTGAAAAGGTATGGATGATTAGAGGAAGGTTGGAAACAACCCAAAGTCATCAAAAACCCTATGCAGATGTGAGGAGGAGAGACGTTGAAGTTAAACTTGGTGATTGGATCTATTTGATGGTTTCACCGATGATGGATGTGGTTCATTTTGTTAAGAAGGGTAAGTTAGGCTACAAATATATGGGTCCTTATGGAGTGTTGAGGAGTATTGGTAAGGTGGCATAGGAATAACAGTTGCCTATGAATAGGGATATAGCTTGTCCGGCTCTTCATGCATCAAGGTTGAGGAGATGTGTCGTTGACTCAAGTGCTATAGAACTTTTGAGGTTATGGATGTTTTGGAGAAGTTGGATTAGGAGAAGATCCTGGTGAAGATATTTGATGGATGGATGGGAAAAGTTGATTAATAGGGATGTGGTGTTCGTCAAGGCCCTTTGGAAGAACCATCAAGTCGATAGTTTCTCTCGGGGAGCCAGAGCGGGCATGGAGAGGCGATATTCGAACCACTTTCACTCTATTCAACCTTGTTATGACACTTCAAGTCCTTTTCTTTATGGTTCCAAATCTTATGTTTCATTCCCTATGTCATTTGCAAGCATTCATGTTTATATTGACCAAATTCACGGTGCTTTATACACTTGTGTTGAGATTTTTGAAAATGGTGTTTACGTGCTTTGATGCATCCTTGTTGGGAATGATCTTTTCGTGATTACTCTTCCTATATACGTTTCTTTGAAAATTGAGGATGAATGTTCCCAAGGGGAAGATATTGAAAGGACCCTAAAAAGTGCTCGAAAATGTGCCTTGGAAGTGCCCCGAATTGCAATTTTCATATATCTCAAAATCTGTGCGTGATTTCAAAAGTCTTACTACAAATTCTTATTCAGGAAGAAAAATTGAATGTGAAATGGGTGTAACCATTATTTTATAGTAACCGTAGCGAATTTCAAAATTTCAAAGTTGCGAAAAACAGTGAGGTTTTCGCACCCCAGGCGCGATGCACTCGGGGAGCGCCTCAGTGTTAAAAGTGCCCAATTTTGTTGAGTTGGTCCAAGGATTTTTGGTCTTGGGCCTAAACCTCCCCATACTTGAAAATACCTAAGCCTTATTTCACCTTCATATCATTCAAGACATTCCCAAATACTCTCTCAAACACTTAGACAATATTTCACCTCCAAATTTCAAGTCCCAAAACTCATCTGGATCTTAAGGTTCTCATTCAAGCTTCAAGTCTCCATCTCTAATCTTCTTCAAGGATTCTCCAAAGTCAAGGTATGTGGGTTTCCTTCATGGGTTCCTTTCACCCATGATACCCAAGCTTTCTTTTATCAAAAATTGCATGATTTATAGGTGATTTACTTATGGGTCTTGCTTATTATGAATTTCACAACACACTATGTTGGAGTTTCATGAAATTGTGATTGTTTTAGCATGTTTTGAGCTATGAATCAAAGGTCTATTGTGAGCTTTTATGAAGAATTTTGATGTATATTTCTTTAGGGTATTACCAAGTATCTATTGTGTCACTACCCAAGCCTAGGGCCTAGACGAGACCAGTGAATGGGGAACCCGAAAGAACCCCAAAAAAGCCTCATAGCATATCATTACACATCCTTGGTTGTAGAAACAATAAAACAACATAAGAAACATAAACAAGGGGAATTGGGACTACGGAAGTGAGAGAGAGAGAATTTAATACTTAAATAAAATATATGAGTCAAAGTTCACACATAATATATAACTTGTCCAACATCTCTAAACATAGGTACTTAGCGGGAGCTAAGAAAAAACAACCTGGCTCATCCTCATGGACATAAGTATTCAATAAATGAAAAAGAGTCTTAATACATAACATAAGAGAATAGTCATTATCCCCGGAATGAAGGACTCACCGAAGGATAAGTTGAACAATCCGTCTAGCCACGATAAGAAATAATAGGAGCTCTGATTCCTACATATTAACATCATGTAGGCATAGAGTATGCGTTAGTACATTTGAATGTACTAAGTATGAGGGATGATAACCAGAGATATGCATCATAGTCAAAATGCATAATAATAATAATAATAATAATAATAATAAATAAATAATAATAATAATAATAATAATAAGCAACGAATAGTATAATACCAATATGACATGTATGAATGATGTGTGAAGTAAAACATGCTTACAATTCATTCGACTAATATAGATCATAATACATAAGTGTGGGAAGAAACCTCAACCAACATAATATAAGACCAAGTGAGCTACAACCTGGAATCCCGATGTCAACCCTACATCGGAATAGAAGGGGAAGTTAATTGCCAAGGTAAACCTCCTAATGCATATGTGGATCCACTAAGCCTTATGTGAACCAGGTACTCGCCTCAAGCCCGGTCTCGGGTACTCGCCTTGAATCCTCATATTTAGGGTACCCACATCTTAGATATTTGGGGAATCACATCTAATCCCTTTACCTATGGTGGCACATAGTTCTAGGACTTGGGGACTCATCTCTAGTCCACTCGGTGCTAAGTTTGATCCCACAGAATATATCTAAGATAAGTATACTTCAATAACTTGAAATAAACATAGAGACATGGAACGTGTAGCTCTTAACATCATTGACCTCATATGGTGAGCTTAACTCCAATCATAAGAATAGATCATCATCAATATTATCCTTTCAGTATCATCAAACATCAAAGGCTCACAAGAGGTATAATCTTAGAAAAAGGCACTTAATCCGGCCCTAAAACATCATCAACATTTTCCTGACATAAACACATCTTTAGAAAGCTCATAATCATCATAGGGTCACTTGAATCATAACCCAACCAATAGGTCATCATAACTTGAAGAATTCTTTAAAAGACATTTTATCAAACACTTGGAGGGTGTCTGATGTTAGTGTAAGACTATGCAATTCAAGAGTAAAATCATGCAAAAAAATCATTTCAAAACCATCAATCAACACCTTGCAACGCCCTCAAGTAATATAAATCAAAACCCCTCCTCAAATCTTACATTAGATCCAAGATTCATAGCTCAAAACATCCTAAAACAAACTTACTTTCATAAACCCCAAATCATTGTGCGGTGAAATTTATAATAATCAAGACCCATAAGTAAATCAACATTGAAATCATGCAATTTAAGTAAAAAGGAGGCTTAGGAACCATGGGTGGAAGTACACAATAGATAAATTCCACATACCTTGACCTTGAAGAATTTCTTGAAGAAGACTTTAATGGAGACTTGAAGCTTGAAGGAACTCCTTAGATCCGGATGAGGGTTTTGGGACTTGAATCTTGAGAGAAATATAAGTTTAAGTGTTTGAGTGAGTATTGGGGAATATTGAAGATGATATTACGCTGAAATAATTCTAAGTATAGGTATTTTAACGTTTGGAAACACTTAGACCCAAGACTTAAAGTCTTGGACCGAAATAAAAACTGGCACCATTTTAACACATAGAGGAAATGCTACTGGAAATCACAATTTAAAATTTTATAATTGCTAACCTTTTGCTCTTAAATCGGGTTTAGACCCTTTATCCCCTAATTTTGACCCTTGAACAAGAATATGAGAACGAATTTTTAAAATAATGAACAGATTTTGAGAAAATTCTGGCATTCCGAGGCATATTTTTAGGTGCTTTTTGGGGTCATTTCATATTGATGGTTTTACAATGGATTTTCTAGCATAATTCCCCTCTTGAAATTCATGGTTTCGCACTAGCACTACACACCTGTCAAGTGTTTGAAAAAATGTCCAGATATGGTTTTGTGAGAAAAAATGTCCAGATATGGTTGAATGATGTTATGATGATGCAAGGAATATATGTATATGATATTATTTCTGTAGTATTGGGAATTATCTAAGCCTTATTCGGGAGGTTGCAGGCCTAGGTAACCTTGTTGAGGGGTTTGAACCTCGATTGCCTCACTCGGGAGGTTGTAGGCTTGTGCAATCATGTCGAGGGGTTTGAAACTTGATAACCTTGTTGAGGGATTTATACCTCATTAACCTTGTTGAGATATTTGTACCTCATCAACCTTGTTGAGGAGTTTGTACCTTATCAACCGATTAAGGGGTTCGTACCTCATTAGCCTTTCCAAAGGGGTGGCAAGCCTTGGATATTCACTAATAATAGTCATTCCTTACACATGTATTATGTTCTACATAAGCATGGTTTACTAGAAGCATCTTCATGCATGCCATATTGTTATATGCTACTCATTGCCCATGGTTATTCATTTCAATTATGTTACTTATCTCTTGTTGCTTACATCCTACATACCTAGTACATTCAAACGTACTAATACATACGATATGCCTACATGATGTCACCATGTAGGAACAAGAGACCCTCTTGAGCATCCTCCTCCACGTGGCTAGTATGATTTCTCGTAAGCTTGTTGGTGAGTCCTCCACTCTGGGGACACTGTTTATCATCTCATATTATGTATTAAGATGCCCTTTTTTATTTGTACTTGACTATAAGGGTGCACCCGATTGTTTTTCCTGGCCCCCGCTAAGTTCTATGGTTAAGGTGTTGTTGGACATGTTATGTATTATGCTTTGAGCTTGACTCTCCCTATTGGCTCTTGATGTTCATGATTTGAAAGTTGTCCCTTAGGCCCGATCATCCTTATTTACTA
>JAOTQR010101008.1:0-28940 GCA_025774065.1 Solanum ossicruentum | reverse complement strand
TAATTCTATCCACAACCACCCAAATGGAGTCATTTTGCTTCTATGTACAGGGCAAACATGTCACAATGTCCTTATTCACATCTTCCTACTTTCAAGTAGAAATATCTATATCTTGGGCTATGCCACTAGGCCTTTGATGTTCCAGGTTCACCGGTTGGAACTAAAGGCATTTTGCCACAAACCAAGTTATATCCATCTTCATGCTATTCTACCAATATACATTCTTCAAGTCTCGATACATTTTGGTGGATCCGAGAAGTATGGAATATAGAGTCATGGGCTTCTCTCAAAATCACCTCCCTTAAGCATTCTACATTTGGAACATATAACTGTCCTTGGTAGAAAGTACACCATCTACCCCTT
The DNA here is from genome assembly GCA_025774065.1 of Solanum ossicruentum. NCBI lineage: Eukaryota > Viridiplantae > Streptophyta > Magnoliopsida > Solanales > Solanaceae > Solanum > Solanum ossicruentum. The sequence continues at coordinate 28,577 of JAOTQR010101008.1, read as the reverse complement.
AGGATAAAACCTCTATCTTTTTTTGGTAATCAATTTCTTCAGTTCAACCAATATCATATCTAGGTCCAATTTTGCCTTTACATCTACCACCACTGATGATTCAACCCTGTTTTGCACATGGATGCCACCCTTACTTTAGTCACTCAACCTAGCACTCAAGTGTGTCAAACAGTGCACATCCTTCACCAACTCCTTCTTGGCCTCATCAACATGAGCTCAACTATCCACAGATATCCTACGGATAGCATCAATACAACATTTGACTTGCCAGGATGATATTGCACACTCATGTCATAAGCCTTGAGTCCTTTAATTGATCCTATAATTCTTTCAATTTTGCTTAGGCCATATGATAGGGAGATCGAAATGGGTTGGGTATCAGGGAGGAGGACTATTTAAAAATCTATTTCCCTTTCGAGAGGAACATCGAGGAGCTCATCGAGAAAGGCATCAAGAAATGAATTAACCACCAGAATTGACTCAAATAGGAGGAACTTTGGACTCAATATCCCTAACCCTCACAAGATAACAAATGCAACTCTTTGAAATCAAATCTCAAGCCTTATGAAAAAAGATAAACTTACCCTTAACCACTGAATCATGACCTTGCCACTCAAGGACGGGTTCATTAGGAAATTAAAACTAAACTTTGTGGGTTCTACAATCAATGGAATCATAATATTCATGTAGACAATCCATCCCAAGAATAATGTCAAAATCTACCATGTCAAGTTCAACAAAATCACAAGGCAAGACTTTATGCAATATGAACATAGGGCAACCTATATAGACTCTTCTCTCAATAATAGACTCACCAATGAGGCTAGACACCAAAAACGAATCACATAATAATTTGAGAGTCATGTCAGTCGGATATAATAAAGCATATACATCATAATCATAATCCTCTAACAAATCAGTGACAACATCAGGTGCCTCATCCACCCCTTGCATCCCTTGAAGAGCTTAGAACTTGTTGTGATGTGGAACGCCTCCTTTTTTACCACCTTGTGCTCCTTGACCTCCATAGGCATCATGTCCTTAAAGACGACCATCTCTACCCTTATTTGAAGAATTTGGATAATCTGCTACCTTGTAGCCCATCTTGCCACACCCAAAGTAAGCCCCTATATATCAAAATCACCTACCACCATGGTTTTACCTATACCTTGCACACCTATGAAGTATTGGTCCACTATTACCACCTTCAGCTTTGGGGTTGGGCACCCTATCATTGGTGAACCTTTGGTTTTGAGCATTTGATGGCCTTAGCCTTGAAATTTGTGGCCTTGTTGAAAAAAACCCTATCCACCACCCCTAGAACCTTAGAATCCACCTTCATAACGAGCCCTCTTGGAATCCTCACTCTTCCTCTTTATAAGCTTATCCCCCTCAAGTTGCTCGGCATATGTCATGAGCTGAGATATGTCCATCTCCCCTATGAGCATGGAATTGTGCCACTCTTCATTAACCAAGTCGGACACCTACGACACAAACTAGTTCATTCTTTTTTAGGGATTGACAACCAAGTAAGAAGCATACTTTGGAAGCTTATTAACTTTGAGGGAATATTCCCTCATACTTATGGAGCCTTGTTTAAGTTTCACAAATTCCATCATCTTTTCTTCCCTTAGTTTAATATGGAAGAAACGGTCAAGGAAGGTGACTTTGAATTCCTCCAATAGAATAGGCATAGTCCACCCTCTCCATCTTTTATTGGGTGAACCACATTTGTTCAAGGCCTTTGACTTGATAAGCTACTAGTTCTGCTTTCTCTTTCGAGGTTACCCCTATGATAGCTAGGACTTTGTGTCCCTCGTTAATAAATTCTTGAGGATCTTCCTCCACTTTAGAGCCATGGAAATCCAAAGGATTCATTCTAGTGAAGTCCTTCACTCTTAAGGCCAGAGTTGGAGAATAAGAAACTTGGGCCCCTTGGTTAAGTTGGTTGGTCATGGTTTGTGCCAATAATATGATAACATTCTGATATTCGGCATGAGTAACCCCTTATTCTTGAGGAGCTTGAGGAGCCGAAGGGGCTTGGTCCTCCTCTAGAATAGGGACTCTTGGTGTCATCCTTCTTGTATGCATTATCCAGAAGCAAGAGGGAAACCATAAGAATGGGAAGTCTTAAATCAAGTTCTAAAGCACAAAGTAAATCATGAAGAAGTGAATCATTTCCTAAATGCCTCAGAGCCTACTATTCATAGTTGTGGCGCACTTGATAATCATGAACAAGAATCTACTCAAAATGGTATATTGGATTTTCGAGGACCATTTATAAATCTAGTGCTCTAAACCAAGCTTGTCATGACACAAGCATACGGCCTAGGTATGCATGGCGAATAAGGAATCCAAAGTTACCCCAAACAAGACTCATAGCATACTAAAGCATATCCTTTATTAGGAAGTTGGATCAATCATCAACAAATCATACTTAAGGGGATTAGGGAATTAGGATGCACTAGGACAACGGAAAAGGGATTCCTATCATTTCAAGTGTAACATGTAATTCAAAGGAAAGGGAACATGGGATGCACTCTATGAGGTATATGGACTTACAATATTCACCATCCTACAATTATCATCACAAGTAATAAGAAAACATAGGATAAGGACCAAGTGAAAGTCTCCATAGATGCATAAGCATCGCATAGATCGTACATCATATATTATCCAATAATACCTCTAATCATGACTAAAATGGAGGCCAAGACATTCTGGGATCACTCTTAAATGCAAATAATAAAAGTAGCATTATCTTAACATAGGTAGAAAGAAGCTGGATGTTTCGCTCGAAGTAGAGGACTCATCACAAGCAACAATCTTCACTCGTCATACTAGCCATGAGGAGGTGGATAGGGAAGAGCCCTGGTCCCTACATGGTTAGATTATGTAGAAAAAAAGTATGCATTAGTGTTTGAAATGTACTAAGTATACGCGGTGCAATGCAACAAGGGAATCATAGGCCATAATAGATAAGATGCATAATCATATACATTAGTGATAAGCTTAATATGAAATGAATTCTCAATGCCTTAATTTAAAACATACATAGAGGGACACATAATTTCATAACATGATATATACATATGTAGGAGGAAATCTTAACCGGCACAAAGGCCATGTGAGCTACTATATGGAATCCTAATATTTCCTCTGCACCGAACAAGGAGTGGTTTACTTGCCAAGGTAAACCATACCTCACCTCATAAGAACTTATCCATTTTAGAAAGTGCATAGTATGCACTTTATGCGAACTTACCCATTTCAGTTTTTTGCTTTTTATGAACCTTTCGACAACCTGCCTATTTTGTTGAACAATTTTACATGGACCTTATGAGAATTTACTTGCTTTGGCGAATCATGTAATAGGAGCTATTTGGATCCCAATAGCAACTTACAAACTTGTGGTGGAAACATAGTTAAGGGACAATGGGACTCTACCAAGGTCCTCTCGAAGCTATGACAACATTCCATGGAATATTTAGTTCATAATCATAATCATTTCATGAATAAGATTGTAAACCTTAATATCTTAATAGGAGTAGCTCATCAAAACCATAGTATCACAAAGAGCTCCAAAATCTTGCAAAATATTTCTAATATTTCCATAGAATCATAACATATTTGATATCCCTCAATCATTCATAGTATTCATGACTTGCATATCTTGCAAATAAACCTTTCATCAACATAAAATGCTTCATCACATAACCTTAGACAAAATATGGTGGATTTATGCATAACTGCTTAAAATAATGAGATTCAAGAGTAATATATATGAAAGAGGCAAAACATGTTCAATCAAAACCATTCAAAACAATCCACCAATATCAGAGTAAAACCCCTGGTTAGGGTATTACGAAAATCATCTCAAAATCCATAAATCTTCATAGCATTTCATAGTATCATAAGATGCATAGCTTAAATATCATAAAGAAAATTCATAGTATCAACCCATTATAGGAGTTCATGCATTTCAAATCAATAATTGACTTGGTAAGCAACAATACTCAGCAGAATCAAGTAAATAAGCAATGGTAACCAAGATCCCAAAAAGTTAATAAGAATGTTTCTCAATCAAATGAGCAATTGAATAATGACAAAAGCAAGATTCAAAAAGAAAAGAATACCTCTATTAAGAGCAACAAGGAAGAAATTATTAATCTTGTAGAAAGCCTAGAGACAAATATTCTTACATATTCTCAAGAAAAGGAAAAAGATGTCAATGCAAAAGACAATACCATGCAGCTGTTGGAAACTAGAGGTCCATGTATTGACTTATCTACCCTGGAGAGGGTGGTACCTACTATCCCAGATCAACTCTCCAAACCCCCTTTACATGTGAATTTTGTTGTTGATATTCCCCTGCCTTATTCTCCCTCCCCCCCCCCCCTGTTGTGGTGATTGATGAAGTTTGTGAGGTTAGAGGGGGTTTGAAAGAGAACACTACTAATATGCATGAAGGGGAACCAAGGGGTGGGAATCTGTCTCATCTTTTGCATGAGAACCCTCTCACTGACCCTAGCACTGACTCTAGAACCCCTGCTACCACTTCTATAAAAGTACAAATTCAACGACAACCTATTACTCCTCACAAGCAACCTGATTTTGGTTCTTCTATCTAGATGATGGGTTCTAAGGCTAAGGATTTGGGTTCTTTTGCTAGTACTAGTATTGTAAGGTCTAAATCCAAGAAGAATAAGATGAGCAAGAAGAGAAGGGGTGCTGAGAAAAAAAGAAAAGAGAAGGAATCAGCTCAAGTAGTCTTGTATCAAGCTCCACCTATAGATAACACTCCCATCTAGAGAGTCTCTCCTATTCAGAATGTTCAGAATTGAAACAATCCCAAAAAGTGCCCAAAAATGTGCCTCAGAAGTGCCCAAAATCATAATTTCCATATATCTCAAAATTCGTATGCGATATCAAAAATCTGACTTCATATTATTGATAAATGGGGAGAATTAAGTGGGGTATGGGTCTAAACCCAATATTTGAGCAAATGAATCACAATTTCAATTTTCTAAAATTTGCTTATCTAGTGTCTGTCAGCAATGGTGCCATGATGTGCCTTTATCGCGGACCAATGTAAAAACTCCTCCGCGAATGGTCCGCATCATGGACCAGATGTGGACCTGTGTATTTTGTTGCTAGTGATTTTTATCTCGACCCAAGACTTTTAGGTCTTAGTCCTAAGGCTTCCTATGCATAAAAATACCTATACTTAGCTATATTTCACCCTTATATCATACTAAAAGTTTTTCAATACTCACTCAAACACTTAGAAAAATATTTCACCCTAAATTTAAGTCCTAAAACTCAATCTGGATCTTCGGGTTTTCATTCAAGTTTCAAGTCTCCATTTCCAATCTTCTTCAAAGATTCTCCAAAGTCAAGGTATGAGGGTTTCAACCATTGGGTCCTTTCACCAATGGTTCCTAAGCTTCCTTTTTTGCCTAAAATACATGTTTCTAGGTTAATTTTACATATGGGTTTTCTATTATGAATTTGACTATGAATCATGTTAGGGTTTTGTAAAAGTATGATTGTTTTAGCATGTTTTTGCTATGAATCTTTTATCTATCTTGAGATTTGATGAAGGGTTTTGATGAATATTGTATAATGATGTTACCAAGTATTGGTGGAATGATTTCCTTCAAGATTTCTTGCATGATTTCTCTCTTTAATTGCATGGTTTTACACTAGCATTACAAACCCACCAAGAGTTTGATAAAATGTTCGATTTAGAGTTCTTGAGCTATTGATGATCTATTGCATGACCTATGACTTGTATGACTTTATGATGGTGAAAGGATGGTATAAATGTATTGATTTCATGAAAAGTATCTTTAGTATTTGAAGTTGATCAATTGCCTCGCTCAGGAGGTAGTAGGCCCGAACTACCTTGTTGCAGGGTTTGTACCTCAATTGCCTCGCTCAGGAGGTAGTAGGCCTGTGCAACCTTGTTGGGGGTTTCTACCTCAATTGCCTCGATCAGGAGGTAGTAGGCTTGTGCAACCTTGTTGGGGGGTTTGTACCTCAATTGCTTGGCTCGGGAGGTAGTAGGCCTGTACAACCTTATTAGGAGGTTTGTACCTCAATTGCCCAGCTCAGGAGGTAGTAGGCCCATGCAACCTTATTGGGGGGTTTTTATCTCAATCATCTCGCCAAGGAGGTGGTAGGGCTTGGTTATTATTGATGGTCTTTTCCTACATATGTAATATGTTCTACATAAAAGCCTGCTTACTTCAAGTATCATTCATGCATGCCAAATTTTCATATGCTCATCTATTGCCTAATTAGGCATTTTGACTATGTTGCCTATCTATTGTTGCATTGCATCCTACAAAGTTTGTACATTCAACCATACTAACACATACTCTATACCTACATGATATCACCATGTAGGAAATGGAGCCCCACTTGATCATCCTCCTCCTCCAGATGGCTAGTACGATTTCTCTACAAAGCAAGTGGTGAGTCCTCAACTTTGGGGACTTTGACTTTGATCTTTTTCTATGTATAAAGATTCTCTTTCCTTTTTTATTTTATGTATAACTATGAGGGTGAGCCCAGTTGCTTATCTTGGCCCCAGCTAAGTTCTATGATTAGAGGTGTTATTGGATATGTTTTGTGTTGTGCTATGATCTTTGACTCTCTCTTTACTCTATGACATTTATGCTATGAAGGATATCCCTTAGCGTCGGTTATCCCTATTTCTATCTTTTATTATTATTTTATTTCTTTCGCGACCAAAGATGTGTAATGATATGTTAAGAGGCTTATTTGGGGTCCCTTCAAGTTTCGCATGCTCTGTGTCATATATAGGCCCTAGGCTTGGGTCGTGACAAACTTGGTAACAGAGAACTAGGTTGTCAATGGTCCTTGACATCTAACACACAGCATTGATTAGAGGCTTATCCATGGTTGTGTTGTGTACCACAATAATGAGTAAGAGGCTATGAGACTTTTTAGGAAATATTTCCCTTCTTTTTACTCTATTTCATGCTATAGTAAGGTAAGGTTTCTCCCCCCTAACGATTGTCCTTTGCTATGCTAGATCATGCCTAACACTAGAGTAAGAAGAGCCCGCAATCCCGAGGAATAACCAGCTCATGGTAAGCTTCGGGATGCTCTCCTTTTCTTGCACAAGTTGTGGCTAATCAAGCCAATCAAGGGGCCCAAGACCCTCATACTCCTACTCTGGCATCTCAGATAAGAGACTTTATGAGGATGAACCCACCAGAGTTCAATGGGTCTAAGGTGGATGAGGACCCTCAAGAATTCATCGATGAGGTATATAAGGCGTTGTCCATTATGAGTGTGATGTTGGAATAAAAGGCGGAGTTGGTAGCTTACCAACTCAAGGGGCTGGCTCAAATTTGGTACACTCAATGGAAGGAGGAGAAGGGAAACAATAACGTGATACTGGGAGAAGTTTAAGGCGGCTTTCCTCAACCGGCTCTTCCCTCTTAAGCTAAGGGAAGCCAAATTTGTGGAGTTCATGAACTTGAAGCATGGATCTATGAGTGTGAGGGAATATCAGGTTCACCCAACTCTCAAAATATGCTCCACACTTGGTTGCCGACTCAAGGTCTAGAATAAATAAGATTGTAATGGGTTTTTTCGATTTGGTAAGTGAAGAATGTCATACTGCTAGGTTGATTAATGACATGGATTTTTCCCACTTGATGACTTATGAAGAACAATTAGAGGGGGAGAAATTAAGGAAGATAAGGGGTCATTAGGCCAAGAGAACCCGTTTTGATGGTATGTTCCAAAGTACCCAAGATGGTCGGTTTCACAAAGGCCAAAGGTCTTCTCATGTTCCTAGTGGGAGATTTTCCAATGACTACCCAAGGCCCCAAGAGGGTGGTGGTGGGATGCATAGACCCATGTCTCCAAGATATGGTAAGGGTCATGGTGGCCCATACTTTAGGGATACTTTGCTTGCTATAGTTGTGGGGAAGTGGGCCACAAGATGATGGATTACCTTCGCAACTGAACAAGGGTAAGGATGTTCGTCCTCAAGGTCATGGTGCTAATCCGATCCTTTTGGGAAGAGGATGTTAACAAGGTGGTGCGCCAAGGCACAATCAGTTTTATGCTTTACATGGGAGGCAAGGGGTTGATGAGGTGCCTGATGTCGTCACCGATATGTCAAAAGTATTTGATTTTAATATGTATGCTTTGATAGACTCGGGGGCCACTCTTTATTTTGTTACTCCTCTTATTGCCAAAAAGTTTCACGTTGAGCCCGAATTGTTGTATGAGTCTTATAAGGTGTCTACTCCTATTGGTGCATCTATCGTTGCTAGTAAGGTCTATAGAAATTGTCCCATTTGCATCTTGCCTAAAATATTGCCTTGTGATCTTATTGAGTTAGATATGGTTGATTTGATGTTATTCTTAGGGTGGATTGATTGCATACATATTATGCCTCTATTGATTGTAGAAACCATAGGGTCAAATATCAATTCTCAAACGAACCCATTCTTGAGTGGAAAAGTCATGATATGGTGGTCAAGGGTAGGTTTATCCCTTGCATTAACGCCCAAAAGTTAATCTCTAAGGGGTTTCTTTATCATCTTGTGAGGGTTAGGGATATGGAGTCCAAAGTCCTTCCCATGGAGTCGATTCCAGTAGTAAATGAGTTCCTTGATGTCTTTCCAAATGACCTTCCCGGTGTTCCTCCCAAAAGGGAAATAGATTTTGGTATAGACCTCTTTCCCGATATTCAACCCATTTCTATCCCCCTTACCTTATGGCACCGGTGGAGTTAAAGGAGTTGAAGGAGCAATTGAGGGACTTGTTGGTGAAGGGTGTCATTAGGCCTAGCCAATCATCGTGGGGTATATTGGTATATTTTGTGAAAAAGAAGGATGGGTCTCTTAGAATGTGTATTGATTACCGTCAACTTAATATGGTCACCATCAAGAATAGGTATCCTCTACCAAGGAATGGTGATTTGTTTGACAAACTTCAAGGGGCTAGCCACTTCTCTAAGATTGATCTTCGGTTCGGGTATCATCAAGTGAAGTTGAGGGAGTGTGATATTCCTAAGGTGACCTTTTGGACTAGGTATGGGCATTATAAATTTGTGGTTGTGACTTTTTGGTTGACCAATGCACCTTCCATCTTCATGGATCTTATGAATAGGGAGTTTATACCCTACCTCGATTGGTTTGTGGTGGTCTTCATTGATGATATATTAATCTACTCTCATAGTGAGGAGGAGCATGTGGCTCATTTGAGGGTAGTTCTACAAAGATTGAGGGAAGAGAAATTGTATGCTAAATATGAGAAGTGTGAATTTTGGTTGAATGAGGTTGCCTTTCTAGGTCATGTGGTGTCGGGGATGGTATTAAGGTGGATAATAAAAAGACGGATGTGATTAGAAATTGGCCTAGACCATTGATCCCATTGGACATTAGAAGGTTCTTGGGCCTAGCGGGTCATTATCGGAGGTTTTGGGTTCTCTTCTATTACGTCTCCCATGACTAAGTTGACTCAAAAAAAAGGCATTATGTGGACCAATAAGTGCAAAAAGAGTTTCCAAACCCTTAAGGATAAGCTTGTGTTTGCTCCTAACGTGTCACTACCAAAAGGGAAGAAAGGGTTTGTTGTGTATTGTGATGCCTCCAGGATTGGTTTGGGTTGTGTGTTGATGCAAAATGGTAAGGTGATAGCTATGCTTCTTGGCAACTCAAAGTGTATGAAAATAATTATCCTGCTCATGTTCTTGAATTGGTGCCCGTAGTTTTTGCTTGGAAAATTTGGCGTGATTATTTGCATTGGGTGCATATTGATGTGTTTACCGATCAAAAAGCCTCCAATATGTGTTCACTCAAAAAGATCTCAACTTGAGGCAAAGAAGGTGGTTATAGATTCTTAAGTATTAGGATTTGAGTGTGCATTATCATCCTTGTAAGGCTAATATTTCGGCGGATGCTTTGTGTAGGGTGTCTATAGGTAGCTAGATCATGTTGATGGTGGGGGCATAGAGGTGGCTAGTTGGCTAGATTGGGGTTAGCTTGGAGGAGGTTTATAATGGGGGTATTATGGTTATTTATGTTTCAAAGTCTTCCTTCTTTGTTGAGGTGAAAGCAAAGCAAGATCTTGATCCCTCCTTGTTAGAATTGAAGTCCTTGGTGAAAGAGGGCAAGGTAGAGGTTTTCTCCCAAGGGGGAGATAGTGCCCTTAGGTACCAAGGTAGGTTGTGTGTTCCTTGTGTTGATGATTTGAGAGAGAAGATTCTTGATGAGGATCATAATTTTTCCTATTCTATCCACCTCGGTTCTACCAAAATGTATAGAGATTTGAGAGAGGTATATTGGTGAGGAGGTATGAAGAAAGACATTGCCAAATTTGTTTCCGATTGTCATTGTTGCCAATAAGTCAAAGTCGAACACCAAAGGCCAAGTGGCCTAGCCCAAGTGGTTGATAGGATGATAAAGTTGGTTCATTTCCTATCGGTTAAGACTACTTATGGGGCTGAAGACTATGCTAAATTATACATTCATGAGTTGGTGAGATTGCATTGGGTGCCCTTCTCTATCATATCAGATAGTGGTGCTCAATTCACTTCACACTTTTGAAGGTCCTTCAAAAGAGGTCTTGGAACCAAGGTAAAACTTAATACGGCCTTTCACCCTCAAATAGATGGCCAAGCCAAAAGAACTATCCAAACTCTTAAGGATATACTTAGGGCTTGTATTTTGGAGTTTAAGGTAGTTGGGATGATCATCTTCTAGCATTGGTATGGCTTCTTTTGAGGCCCTCTATGGTAGACGTTGTAGATCACCGGTTGGGTAGTTTGAAGTGGGAGAAATGGCTTTGTTGTGTCTTGATATGGCTATGAATGCTATGGAGCAGGTAATGTTGATCAGAGAAAGGTTGAAAATAGCTCAAAGTCGCCAAAAGTCTTACGCCGATGTGAGAAGAAGAGAGCTTGAATTTAAAGTTGGTGATTGGGTTTACTTGAAGGTGTCACCCATGAACAGTGTGGTTCAGTTTTCTAGGAAGGGTAAATTGAGTCCATGATTTATGGGTCCTTATAGGGTGATGAGGAGGATTGGTAAGGTGGCTTATGAGTTGGAATTGGTTCATCGGATCTTCCATGTGTCTATGTTGAGGAAATGTGTGGGTGACCCTAATGCTATTATGCCTCTTGATGTTGTAGGTGTTGTTGAAGACAACTTTACATATGAAGAAGTTCTCGTAGAGATATTAGATAGACAAGTGGAGTGGTTAAGGAACAAGGATGCTGCTTCTGTTAAGTTCCTTTGGAGGAATCAATAAGTTGAAAGTGCTACATGGGAGGCCGAAGTGGACATGCAAAAATGATATCCATATCTTCCATTCTACTAAAGCCTAAGGTACTAATTTCAAGTCTTCTATGTGATTTCATGTCTCATTCTTCAGCCCCTAAGCCATTTGCATGCATTCATATTTATATTGGCAAAGTTCATGGTGATTTTAACACATATGTTGTGATTTTTGAAAATGGTGTTTAAGTGCATTATTGCATTCTTATTAGGGTCGACCTCTTCATGATTACTCTTCCCATATACATTTCTTTGACATTCGGGGATGAATGTTCCCAAGAGGGAGATTGAAACGATCCCAAAAAGCACCTAAAAATGTGCCTCGAAAGTATCCGAAATCGTAATTTCCATGTACCTCAAAATCCGTGGGCGATATCAAAAATTTGACTTCATATTCTTGATCAAGGGGCAAAATTGAGTAGGAAATGGGTCTAACCCTAATTTTAGAGCAAACGAATCACAAATTCAATTTTCCAAAATTTGCTTATCCAGTCTCTGTCCGCGATAGTGCCACGACATGCCTCCACCGTGGATTAGTGTGAAAACTCCTCCGCAAAAGGTCTGCGTTGTGGACCAAACATGGACTTGTGTATTTTGTTGCTAGTGATTTTTATCTCGGCCCAAGACTTTTGGGTCTTGGGCCTAAGCCTTCCCATGCGTAAAGTATCTATACTTAGCCATATTTCACGCTCATATCACACCAAACATTCCCTAGTACTCACTCAAACACTAAATATTTCATCCTAAATTCAAGTCCCAAAACTCAATCCGAATCTTAAGGTTTACATTCAAGCTTCAAGTCTCCATTTCCAGTCTTCTTCAAGGATTCTCCAAAGTCAAGGTATGTGGGTTTCAACCATTGAGTCCTTTCATCCATGGTGCCCAAGCTTCCTTTTTACCTAAAATACATGTTTCTAAGTTGATTTTACATATGAGCTTTCTATTATGAATTTGACTATGAACTGTATTGCGATTTTGTAAAAGTGCGATTATTTTTGTATGTTTTGAGCTATGAATCTTTGATCTATCTTGAGATTTGATGAAGGGTTTTGATGTATATTATATGATGATGTTACCAAGTCTTGGTGAGATGATTTACTTCAAGATTTGTTACATACTTTCAATCTTTAATAGCATGGTTTTACACAAGCATTACACACCCACTACGTGTTTGATAAAATGTCCGACTTAGGGTTCTTGAGCTATTGATGATCTAGTGTATGACGTCTGACTTATATGACTTTATGATGATGAAAGGATGGTATAAATGTATTTTTTAATGAAAAGTATCTATAGTGTTGGAAGTTGATCAATTGCTTCGTTTGGGAGGTAGTAGGCCCAAACTACCTCGTTGGGGGGTATGTACCTCAACTGCCTCGCTTGGGAGGTAGTAGGCCGATGAAACCTTGTTGGGGGGTTTGTACCTCAATTGCCTCGATCGGGAGGTAGTAGGGTCATGCAACCTTGTTGGGGGGTTTGTACCTTAATTGCCTAGCTTGGGAGGTAGTAGGCCCGTGCAACCTTATTGGGGAGTTTTTAACTCAATTGCCTTGCTTGGGAGATAGTAGGCCCATGCAACCTTGTTGAGGGGTTTGTACCTCAATCGCCTCACTAAGGAGGTGGTAGGCCTTGGTTATTATTAATGGTCACTTCCTACATAGGTAATATGTTCTACATACAAGCATGTTTACTTGAAATATCATTCATGCATGTCATATTGTCATATGGTCATCTATTGCCTCATTATGCATTTTGACTATGTTGCCTATCTATTGTTGCATTGCATCCTACATACTCAGTACATTCAAACGTACTAACGCATACTCTATGCCTATATGATGTCACCATGTAGGGACCGGAGCCACACTTAATCATCCTCCTCCTCCACGTGGCTAGTGTGATTTCTCTACAAAGCAACTGGTGAGTCCTTAACTTTGGGGACATTGACTTAGATATTTTGCTATGTATAAAGATGCTCCTTCCTTTATATTGTATTCTTGACTATGAGGGTGAGCCTAGTTGCTTGTCTTGGCCCCCGCTAAGTTTTATGGTCAGAGGTATTGTTAGACATGTTATGTACTATACTATGAGATTTGACTCTCTCTTTACTCTATGACGTTTTATGATATGAAGAATGTCCCTTAGCCCTAGTTATCCGTATTTTTATCTTTTATTGTTATTTTATTTCTCCGTTACTAAGGATGTGTAATGATATGTTAAGAGGCTTGCTCAGGGTCCCTTCGACTTCCCAATGCGCCATATCACTTCTAGGCCCTAGGCTTGGGTCGTGATAAAAATCAAGACAAAGCTTCTAATCCTACTACAACTGAATGTACTCTCAACTCCACTTCTAACATGGTTTGAATTTGATGAGTATGGGGTTTAAAATTCTGAAGATGAAATTGATAAAGACAATCGGCCTATGAAAGATAATGAAGAGGATGATGATGAACCCAGTGAGCAGTTGATTAAAGCATTCTTCCCTTCCAGTGATGTTTTAGAAGAGAAGGTGCAACAAGAGTCTAATGAAGCAGGGTCTATCACCTAGGGGTTTCCAACAAACCAGGTTCAAATCCAAGATGATGAGTCTTACCAAATCTGCCCTAATAGGCAGACTACATACTAGACTTTTTAGTTTAAAGTGTTCTCAATGATTAATAGATTTAGTGTGGAATGAGGGTTATTAATACCGTAATGGAAATAATTATTGCACTCAAAGCTATTCATCAACTTTCCTTTTTTTCCATTCCGGAGCCTTTTTCAAATTGTTCTCAACTCCAAAATTTTAGGGTTTAGCTCAAAAAATTTCTATGTGCAATCCCAATAATAAAATTTGGTTGATGTGGATTGCAGAATCCTTTACAATGAAGACCAACACATCACGTGTGTCTTGAAACGTGTGTTGTGTCCTCACTCTTTCATGATGACCTTTGTTTATGCTAAGGGTAAAGATGTTCTCAGAAAACCTCTTTGGGATCGGTTACTTCTTCATCCCAACACTGATAAACCTTGGTGTGCTATTGGAGACTTTAATGTGATCACTAGTCATGAGGAAAAGTTGGGTGGTGTTCCTTACAACTTGAAGAAAAGTTTTAAATTTATTAGAACTATTGAAACTTGCGGTCTCATGGATATTGGTTTTAATGGTCGAAATTTTACCTTGTGCAACCACAGAGATGTCAACAAAAGAATCTGTAAGATATTAGATAGGGCATTGTTTAATGTAGATGGTTGGAAGATATATCTTACTCTTCTATTTATCACTTGCCTTCCACTAGTTCTGATCACACACCACTTTTGTTCGAGATGATAGACAATCTAGCCAATCATATAAAGAATTTCAAATTCTTGAATTGCTGGACAGATCATGAATCATTCATTAACAATGTTAGTAGCTGCTGGAACAATTTTGTGGAAGGTAATCTTCTATGGATGTTTCATTAAAAGTTGAAGAAATTATCATCTACACTTAGAAATTGGTCCAAAGCTACTTTTGGGGATATTCATGCCAAGGTGAAAGAGTTTGAAGATAAAGTTAGAGGGGCTGAAAAAACCTGATTAGCTCTAATGTTGATGATGACTGGGCTGCTCGGGATCTTATTAATGTTGAATTTATTAGATATATCTAGCTTGAAAGTTTTGTGCTCAAGCAAAAGACCCATCTTCATTAGTTCTAAGAGGGTGATGTGAATTCCAGTTATTTCCATGCTCTAATTAGGGGTAGACGGAGAAGATTGCACATTCACACCATCCAGGATGATGAAGGGAACTAGTATCAAGGTGATGAGGAGATTGCTACTGCTGCTTATAATTATTTTCAAAGTATCTTTACTGGTGAACACAAGTATATTCAGGATTAGGCTCTTCATTGTATTCCCCATATGGTTACTAATGATCAGAATAATAGTCTACAGACTATGTCCACTATGGATGAGTTGAAAAGGGAAATGTTCTCTATGAATCCTAGTTCAGTTGCTGGTCCTGATGGCAAATGGTAAATTTTTCCAAACTTGTTGGGATATCATTAAGGGAGATCTGCTCAATGTCATCCAAGCTTTCTTTTGTGATCAAATTATTCCAAAGTACTTCTCTCATGCTTGTTTGGTTCTACTCCCAAAAGTTAACCATCCTAATAAAATCTTTGAGTTTAGACCTATCAATCTCAGTAATTTTACTAGTAAGATTATCTCTAAGCTACTCTGTCAAAGACTTGCCCCTATACTTCCAAACTTGATCTCTCTTAATCAGTATGGCTATGTTAAGAATATGAGTATTTCTGGGAATATTATGTTGGCTTAAGAGACCATTCATCATATAAAGAAGCCTAATGAAGGTGGTAATGTTGTTATTAAGCTTGATATGGCAAAAGTGTATGAAAGAGTTTCTTGGTCTTACACTTGCCTAGTTTTGAGAAGAATGGGGTTTAGAGAGACTTTCATTGATATAGTTTCGAGGATTATGTATAACAATTATACTCAGTTATCGTCAATGACTCTATATATGGATTCTATTCTTTCATTCTACTAGAGGTCTTAAGCAAGGTGACCCTCTTTCACCTGCTCTTTTCATTTTGGGTGATGAGGTGCTGTCCAGACTCCTTAATAGGCTCAACTTCATTCATGATTATCATGGTTTCTTCATGGAAAGGAATGGTCCTCAAGTGAATCATCTCAGTTTTGCAAATGATGTGATCATTTTCACATCTTGTAATAGTAGGTCTCTGAAGCTCATCATGAAGTCTTTGGCTACTTATGAAAGTGTGTCCGGTCAACTCATCAACAAAGATAAGAGTCAGTTTATGGTCCCTGATTGTGCTCTTGATGTTGATATCAGTAGAATAAGAAGGATCACTGGTTTTATGCAAACTGACAGCCCTATGGCTTATTTGGGATGTCCTATTTATAATGTCAGACAATCTGGTCTAGTTGCTAAAGTCCTTGCAAGAATTTCTAATTGGCAGACTAAGATGCTATCTTATGGTGGAAGGTCTATTTTGGTGAAGCATGTTCTTTAATCTCTACCTATTCATCTTCTTTCTTCTATATGTCCTCACCAGACTACTCTTAAACAGATTCATGGTCTTATGGCTGACTTTTCCTAGGGATGGAAGAATAATAGAAGAAATATCATTGGGCTTCTTGGAAAATTCTCAACTTTCCCTATGATAAAGGAGGCATTGGGTTCAGATAATTAGCTGATGTTGCTACTTCTTTCCAATACAAACAATGGTGGATTTTCAAAACTAAAAGACTCTTTGGGGGTGATTTCCTGGTTGCTAAGTACTATCAGAGGGCCAATCTCATTGCTAGAAAGTGGGAAACTTGTCAGTCTTTAATGTAGAAACACATGATGAGAAACAAATTTAAGGTGGAACCATAAATTCAATGGAAGATTATTTCTGGTACCTCTTCTTTTTGGTGGGACGACAGGCTTGAGGTTGGTCCTTTAGCTTATAACAATATAAGAGTTTCAACTTTCATAAATCAAGGCCAGTGGAATGTTGACAGAATTATCCAGGTTTCCCCTCCACATCTGATTGCTCTTATTCTTAGCTATCAGATTCATTTTTAGGAAAACACAGTTGATTTGGCTATCTCGAAGCCTATTGGTGATGGTACTTTCTCTTGTTCTTCTGCCTGGGACTTAATTAGAACTAAAAGGGATAAAGCTATTATTAATATTATGACCTGGAATAAATATATCACCTTTAAGTGCTCATTTCATCTGTGGAGAACACTTAGATGTAAACTTCCTACCAATGAAAAGCTCACTTCTTTTGGTCAACAGCCATCTAATTCCTATTGTTGTAGTGTGGCTGGTCTTGACACTATTGATCATACTTTTATAGCTGGGAAATTTGCTAAGTATATATGGGGCTTCTTTGCTAATTTATTTGGCATTGACAAGAGTTCACTCCTTTGAGGGGTATGGTGATAAGATGGTGGTCAACTAAGCCTCACAATTATGCCCATAAGTTAGTCTTATAGTCTACTAATATTTTTATATGTTGGTGTTTGTGGAAGAATAGATGTGGATGTAAATATGGTGGCAAATCTTCTAATAGTTCCTGAGTCAAGTTTGAAGTCTTTAAGAATACTTTCCTCCTCTTGTCTATTGTTTTTCCTTACATCAGCTAGCCCTTTAATTGGAGAAGGCTGATGTACATGCTTGAGGGTTATATACATGAAATGAAAGTGATCAAGGTGAATTGGCATAAACCTAAAACTTGTTTTGTGAAATTAAAGACGGATGGTAGTGTTCTTGAATCCACAGGTAGCATTGGGGTAGGTGGAATTTGTAGAGATCACCTTGGTAATCATGTGTTTGCTTTCTCTTCTCCTACAAGAACTGGTACAAACAACCAAGCGGAGCTTGAAGTAGCATATTTTGGTTTGTGTTGGTGTTTATATCTTGGCCACAAGAATATGATTTTAGAGATGGATTTTGAGCCCTCTGTGAACTGGATTAAACAGCAATCACAAACCTTTTGGTTATTAGTCAACTGTTGAGCAAGATTACAATGTTATTATTCATTTCCATGAATTTAAATGTAGTCATACCTACAGGGAAACAAATTTTGTTGCTGATAATTTATCCAATTACACCACTCTGTCTCTACTCCAAAGCTTTATTTCACAGAATTGCATCTTCCTAGAGAGGCCAAGGCCTACTATGATCTTGATGAAACTAGTATGGCTAACTTTAGGAGGAGGAAACTGAAGAGAATTGAAGAACCTCCTTGAAGCAATCTAGTCCTATTATTGTTTCAGGTCTTCTCTTACGGTATGTCTTGGTAGAGTCATAGCTTGTTAGAAGATATAGGCATAGTGATAGGATTATTTTGTAAACGGATCCCTTATTTATTTCTTTCCTAGTATTTTGTATTGAGACGAATCCTCTCGCAGGTTCTTAGATGCTAGGGTGCTTTTCTTTTTCAGTATTAGGGAAGAGTTGGCCGACCTTAGATGGTTGGCCAACTTATGAACCACCATAGGTCGGAGGTGAGGTCTATGTCCCCCTCCATTTGTGCTTTTGCTTTTGTTTTTCCTTTTACAATAAAGCTTGGGGTACTTCTCAATTCCTGTCTGTCCAAAGGAGTGGGGACCCTTTGGCATAGGTTTGATCCCTATAAAAAAAATAGCTCAAACATGTATATATACTTAGTAAAATAGTTGTAGGATATCAACACTAGCATTTAATATGATAAATATCATAAAATCATCATAGGCATGCATATTAACTTAAGAAACTTAAAGAAAAGGTAAAATATTTAAAAGGAAATTTTTCTCACATTCATTGGGAAACATTGGAAAAGGTCAATATTGGGGATAACGCCAATCGATCATTTAAAGTTTGGAAACTTTTCTCACATTCATCCATTCATATAAACTTAGCTTTCTTTTGAGTTAACTTGGTAAGTAGGGATGAAATAGTGGAGAAATCTTGCGCAAACCTTCTATAGTTACCAGCTAGGCCCAAGAAACTCCTTTTATCACTACGAGTCAATGGCCTTGGCCAGTTTCTCACTGCTTCAATTTTTTTAGGATCAACTTTAATGCACTCCCTAGATATCACATGCCCAAGGAAGGCAACCCCATCTAGCCAAAAATCGCATTTATTAAACTTCCCATAAAGCTTTTGCTCCCTCAATGTTTGCAATACTACCATCAAGTGCTCCATATGCTCTTACTCACCTCGGGAGTAAACAAAGATGTCATCAATTAACACTACGACGAACATGTCAAGGTAGGGCTAGAATGCCCTATTCATGAGGTCCACAAATAATTAAAATATCATCGGTGTATTAGTAAAGCAAAAATACATCAACACAAGCTCAAAATGACCAAACCTAGTCCGCGATGTTGTCTTAGGAATGTCACTTTCTCTCACCCTTAATTGGTGAAAATTGTATCTTAAGTCAACTTTGGAGAAATGAGTAGCCCCTTGCAATTTGTCAAACAAGCCATCTACTCTCAGAAAGGGATACTTCTTCTTGATAGTGACCTTATTGAGTTACTGGTAGTGAATGCACATATGGAATGACCCGTCCTTCTTCCTGACAAATAGAAATAGGGTACCCCGTGGAGACTAGTTATATCTAATGAAACCCTTCTCTAACAAATCTTTCAATTTCTCTTTTAACTCTTTCAACTCTGTAGGAGTTATTCTATATGGAGGGATTGAGATAGGATGGGTATTGGATAAGAGGTCAATACTAAATTCTATTTCCCTCTCAGGAGGAACATCCGATAACTCATCCAGAAAGACATCTAGAAACTTATTTACAATGGGGATCAACTCAAGAGAAGGAACTTTGGAAGTGACATCTTTGACTCTTACTAAATGGTAGATGCAACCCTTGGAAATCATCTTATGAACCTTTAGAAAGAACATGAACTGACCCCTATAATGAAGACTTTCTTCCCTCCCATTCAAGAATTGACTCATTAAGGAATTGGAATTTGACCCTACGAGTTCTACAATCAATGGAAGCATAGGAAGCATGCAATCAATCCATCCCAAGAATCACATCAAAGTCTACCATGGAAAGCTCTACTAAGTCAGATAAGATCATATTGGGCAACATGGAAATAGGACAACTTTTATAGACTCTTGGGGCTATAATGGACTCTCCTACAGGGTTACTCACCTCGTAGGGCTCATAGAGGATTTTGGAACATGCATGAAACTTATTATCAAGGAATGGGGTTTCGAAAGATAAATTTTATTCAGCTCTAAAAGTGCGTATGCATCATAATAAAAAACTCTTAACATAATAGTGACCACGTCTGGAGCTTCTTCAATATCTTGGCAACCATAAAGAGTATAGAACTGGTTGGTCCTTTGGATGCCTTAGACTTGACTCTTTTGGCCTTGGGGTCTTGCGTCACCGCTCCTACAATGGTTGGCATGATGTCTGGGCTTTCCACAAGTAGACCTGGATAGATATTTCCATTTATGAGATCTTCCATATTTAGAGAGACTTGGACTTCGGGGCTTGTGAGCAACCCTTTTATCATTTGTAGTCTAGGGAGGAGAAGAGTTGGTGGATCCTTGTCCACTTTGCTTTTGGCCACCTTGAAATTTATGACCACCGTCCCTTTGGTGAGAGTAATTCCCACCACCAACTCGAGCCCCCTTGGACTCCCTTGCCTTCTCACGAAACTTGTCCTCTTCAATTTTCTCCGCATATGTCATCATGCAGGAAATGTCCATCTCTTTGACCAACATGGCCATCTTGCAATTCTTGGAAACTAACTTGGAGATGTCGGAAAAAAACTTGCTCATTCGAACCTTCAGATTCATGACCATAAAAGGAGTATACTTTGATAGCTCGGTGAATTTGAGGGAATATTCCCTCAGACTTGTGGTCCCTTGCTTCAATTTGATAAACTCTTGGACCTTTGCCTCCCTAAGTTCAATTGGGAAGAGTCGATCCAAGAAAGCACACTTGAATTCCTCTGTACCGATAGGACCCACTCCTTGGCCCTTCTTGTCTGCCTATTGTTCATACCAAATCTTGGTGACTCCATTGAGTTGGTAGGCCACCAATTGGGCTTTCTCTTTTGACGAAATGCCCATCACCACGACATGCAATAGCCTCCTTAATCAATTCAGTAGGGTCCTCTTCTATCTTAGACCCATGGAATTCTGGGGGTTCATCCATATAGAGTCACATACTCTAGTAGCCAAGATAGGCACTTGGGGAGGTACGATTATCTCCCAGATGGATTGATTGGCTAATGCTTGGGCCAATAAGGTAAAGGTGACTTGAAACTCCGCATGAGACACTCCATAGTCTTGTTGAAGTGTAGGAACTAATTATTGAGGAGTGCCTCATTGAAGTGGAGCTCTCATGGTGGTAGATCTAGAAATAAGCAAAAGGCCATCATTCGTAAATGGAAAACCTTATTCAACTCTAAGGCACGACATGAATAAGAAACAAGGGAAGACTTTCCTAAAATGTCTCATAGTCTCTCACTCAACATAGTGGCGTGCATCACAACCTTGAATAAGACTTTATGCTACGGGGTATTCATGGACATCTGAGGAACATTTTAAAACCTCATGCTCTGATACCAAGTTTGTAATGACCCAACCAAGGGGCCTGGTCATCACACTTCAAATGAGACACCCAGAGGCACCTCACCCACACCATCTCAAGCATCTTCAGCATTCATAGGCATTTAATGAAAATAATTTGTGAAAAATAATAGAAATGGGACAATGGGCCGTTTAAGTAATGACGCAACATTAAAAAGCAGTTAAATAACTAACATCAATTGTCCATAAACATATCAACTACTACGTCAATGGATGGGATCGATAATGGTCGATCTCTATCAAATAGAACATAATCCATAATTCTGCAACATAGAAAGTAAATACCTCAAAAGGGATACAAATACACTATCTCAAAAGTAAATATATGTAGAATGGAATAATGGAAACTTTTTCCCCTCCTGAAATTTCATGTTTAAAGACCAATATTACAAGCTGTAAGTACGGGCCATAAGTCACCCTCGTGAACCTAAATTTAGGTCATTTTTAGGCCAATGTTTTTGCACTCAAAGCTTCTAAACTAGGGGTCGTTACACTAACTCTTACCTAGTATACAAACCATAAAATCGGTTGCCATAAGTACCACCTCCTAGAGCTTGGGAATTTTGTTGCACTTGCCCTTTTAAAATCCCTTGACCTTGAGGATGCCTTTTTCTACCTTTTTTAGCAACATTAGGACGTCAAAGATCTTGTGCCTCATTTTCGCACAACCAAAACAAGCACCCAAGCCTCTCAAGCAATTATCTCTATGATTCCTCCTGCACATGGGACACTTCAGAAGAGTAGCACCGCTAGCCTTAGCACCATCAATTTGAGCCTTAGGGATAGGCATCCTATCTCTTTCAAACCTTAGAGTATCACTTTTTGATGACCCTTGGCCTTGTTGGAGATGGCCACTATCACCAAACTTAGCATGTGAAAATCCACCCTCAAGATAAGCCTTCTTGGTCTCCCTCATCTTCATCTTTTAAAGCTTCTCGCTCTCAATTTTCTCGGTATGAGTCATGATCCGAGCAATATCTATTTTCTTGATAAGTATCACGATTTTCCACTCCATTTTCACCAAGTCAGACACTCCCAAAATGAACTTGTTCATGCGGTCTCTAGGATCGACTACCAAGATAGGAACATACTTGGACAACTTTGTGAACTTGAGGAAATACTCCTTTACACTCATACCACCTTGCTTAAGATTTACGAATTTCATCACTTTAATTTAACTTGGTTTAAGTGGGAAGAAATGATAAAGGGATGCAATATATATAAACGTCATCATAATTTGTAATTCATCAAAATTATGCTTTCATACCTTAGAAAATAAGTATTGTAACCTCATAAATCATTTCATATCATAAGAATAGTCCATCTACATAACTTGCATAAAGTTTGGGTATGCTTCCTATCTTATCATCTTGCATAAATATTATGGTCTTAGATCACCCTCAAAGTCATGATCATATGCTCATACTTGAA
This sequence comes from Solanum ossicruentum, assembly GCA_025774065.1. Taxonomy (NCBI): domain Eukaryota; kingdom Viridiplantae; phylum Streptophyta; class Magnoliopsida; order Solanales; family Solanaceae; genus Solanum; species Solanum ossicruentum. The sequence goes on along the minus strand of JAOTQR010101008.1, from coordinate 5,712 downwards.
AACTCATTTATGGAAACATAGCTTAACATATGAAATCAGGGAAAAAACATATGTTCATGAATAATTGAAGTTAAAACCATGAAATTAAATATAAATTATCTAATATCAATGGAATTGAAATCAAATTAAATCATCAATAGTGAATTTGTATCAATTTCATAAGCCCTGCATTATACACTTGAAATCCCTTGAAATTTATGTAATTCATGCAAATCATCATCATTCATACATAATAAGATAAATTAATCATGTAATAACCATAATCCAAGTATTTAATGAGAAATCATCGAAATCCATAAAAATCATGCTTGAACTTAGGAAAAGAGGTGAGTTTGAATTTGGGCTCCATGGACAAAAGTAGTTCATGGGTGAAGCCCTAAATACCTTGAGGAAGAAACTTAGAAAATATAAAGGAACTTGACCTTGAATTTTTAAGAGAACTGGAGCCCTTATGCTTCAATAGTGAAATACTTTTGAGAGAATAGACATAGGAATTTTGAGAGAAATTTGAGAGTAAATGAGTTTAAAAGCGTTTGAGCATAGTTTTATTAAGTCTGAGGCAGTTAAAGTAGGTATTAGGGTAAAAATAATATAATTTAGAAGTTGAACGGATTAGAAATGAGAAAAGATCCCCTCATGAAAAGTTTGTGGGACCCATCCACAAATGAGATCTATGAGTCGTAGATTTATTTATGACTCATGGATCCCATCATCCTTTTACATTTCTTATTTTTGAAGATGCCTCTGAATCCCTCCTTACAAAACTACTTTACGAGTCGTAATTTCATTGACGGGCAATGAAGATCACTCATAATTCTACTCAATCAAATTTTACTCAATACTTAGTCATATAACCATTACTAGAAATTTGATCTATAACAACTATTTAGCTACCATTGCAATAGATCATACTACTGTCGCTATAGACCTAAGGCCACAATTTAGGCAATTGCTACTACAGATTGCATAGCAATTGATTTGTTTCTACGATTTAGTCCAACAGTTCCTATGACCATCGCAACAGAATTTTATGTCACTGTTATTAACTGTTGCAATAGAATTTTATGTCACAGTTATTTCTAGGCAATTTCTACATTTTTTCTTTTCTTTAATGGTCACTGCATTCTATTGCTATGGTTGTTATATGGTAATGAAACAGTTTTAAACTATTATAATCATTGCTCAATGGATATTACCATGGTTATTACAAGGTAATGCAACATTTCTTTACCTTTTGCAACAGTTAATATTAGGTTATTGCAATGAATAATATTAGCTAGGCTATATATACTTTTGATTTACTTACATGGATATTATTGAACTTTTTAAATAATTTTATAACATAAGATACACATAAGTCAATCACGCAAAGAAACTATATATTCATTACCACAATAATAATTCAAGATCCTTGATTGATCTGGTAATATCGATAAAAGCAAAACATACAAATATTTTTAACCATTCAAAAAAGGTGAAACTCGTGCACAACATAATATTTAATCTTCAAAAATAAAAGATTTTAAGATAGCTAAAGTAGTTAACAACACCTCAGTTCAACTCCTAGGTCATGTCTTCTTCATCGGTGCTTTCATCCCCTTCTTTGATTTCATCACCTACATACAATTAATGAAAATACAAAATAACTTAGCAATTTTTTTTTGCAAAAGCTTAATGAATATGTCAAAAATATATTTAAGTTACCATTCTATATCTATAATGAACATATAAATTGAATTAGTTCAAAATGACATAAAACAAAAATAACACCATTTTTTCTAAATAAGTACATTTTTCTGATTCTCTACTCCAAAAATATATGGAGAATCTCCGAAATCACAGAAAAAACCCATTCATTCCCATCGAATATGGTTCTTCTTATAGTGGTTTAATGATATCTGAATAGCATCTCAGAATAGAAAATGAAAGCTGCATAATTCATAAAAGACTATTTTAACGCTAGAGGATACTTTCTCAATAGTGCTTTTTCACACTCATAAAATGTATATACCATAGAAGATCATGGGTTGTAAACCTCTAGACTAGTTATGGACTATAACTTGATTAACTTGTTATACAGTCATGCAAATTTTTCTCTACATTGTGCAATTTTGGATCTAGTGCAAATTTATACAATCATATCTAATTTATATATGTATTTACAATTTCCATTCCTAGCTGGTGAAGATTTTACTAAAAGTTTACTGAATTATATTGTTGTTATTTTCTTGAACACTCAATATGTGAATGCATGATATTTAACGTTGGTCGCTCTGCTTTCAAGAGTTCATCTCAAGAACCTTGTATAGTTTCTAGGATTTTGTCGGGAAGGCACGAAGAGTATTCTTTGTGTATGAATTCATGCATAATGGAACTATTAAGGAACACCTCTATGGTAAGTTCATCTCTTACTTTTCACTGATTATTCTCAAAGAAAATGTATTAACATTCTTACAAGTGTAAGAATGTTCTCAGCCAACTATAAAAAAAGCATGGATGCGTAGTATGTTTTTATTATTACAATCTCTATTGCTTTATCTTGGACTTTGTCAGGTATATCTGCTAGCATTGGTTAAGTGTTATTGGAAGAATTAGTATCAATATCATGAGTATTTATCGTTCTAGAAGATTGTTAGTATGTCTAATATTTTTCTTTATCTTTTTGTCACCAGCAAAGAAGCGAGATTAACAGTAACGAATTCGATGTTGTGGGTGAGATTAAACTAAGAACACAGGTTTTAGATCGATGTTATAAATATGTACATGATGTAAATGAGTCACAATAGAAAAATAAATAAGGAGAACATAGGGTCACATCATGTAAAAAAATAATGTTGCAAGAGAAAGAAGAAGCAAACAAAATAGAGAATTAGTAATACTAATCTTGCTCAGCCGCTTGTGCAGAAACAATTTTTCTTTGTGATGGAACAAACAATGTTGCTACTATGTTAGGTTCAATTAATACTGCATGATGAAGTTGTGCAATTACATCGGGAATAACTTCTTGTCGCATAGTTCTCTTTTGTTCCTCCATTTGTTTCTCCATTTTTGGTATCCTTTTTTCCATTTGTTGTACTACATCATTTGTCGCATTTAAAGTTGGTTCAGAATTGCCAACTGTTTGTTTCAAAGTAGTCCTTGTAACCCCCGTTCCATATAGTTGTAGACGTCTAGGGTGTTCAAGACCCATGACGGCTTAAAATGCATCAATAGACTGGCCATTTGTACTCAGTTGTGTTTCAAGTTCCTCCATTGCAGCCTAACAAAGCATATCTAACAATCAGTGTCTTGTATATAATTTTAAATAAATAATTAATCTCATTATAAATCTATTAATATACAATATTCGTACAATTTTACTAGTTGTATTTTCATAGGATGCCTTGTACACACAACTAGGATTCCTCATTCTTGTGACCACAAAGAGCTCCTTAGATGTACGGTTTCCTTATCTTTTTCCTAGTCACAAAAAAATTGATATAAGAAAATTCTTAAATAAAAAATTAAGAGTAGATATTCAATAAGAGAACGCACCACTCTATAACGGATTCTAGTAGAACTCTTTTTGCTGATAGTATATGGATTCATCAGGTTTTTTCGATTGTTAGTATTTGTTTTAGACATTTTCTACAAATAAATGAATCAATAATCTTAGTTAAGGCATGTGAATGTTATATAATGCACTGAAAAAGACAATGTTTCCTAGATATGGAGTACTCTGTGTCAAATCATGCTACTGGAACAACAATAAAAGCTTCTCTTTAACTAAAATTTCTTGAAAACTAATCTGAAAACTAAAATCCTTTTGAAGGTATCCTGTTTTATGTGGTTGGTGACAAGATAGCTTGCCTAACCCATACATCACCACATAGAAGAGGTTTGTTGATCTACTCAAGGTATTTTCTTTGTGACAATGAGATAGAGATAAACAACAACCTCTTCCTACGCTGCATAACAACTTTAAATCTATGAAAAATGTTGTTATGTTGGCTAGAGTTTCAACAATTATTAATATAATAATTGCACAGATCAAGCAAATTTTCATTATTAGATTAGACATAGTTAGAAAGACTATAAAATGCCATAGATATAGCTCTTTAATTCAGTAATTTTTCATATAGTTAGAGATCTATTGGACACTTAACTCACATCATCCCAAGAAGGTAAATGTGGAGTTCGGTGCTCTTAAGGTGTATCTGTTAGATAGTTAATAGTAATATTCACATTTATAAAAGAGAAAATAGACAATGGTCAGAGATATGTTGAAGAATGTTGCATACAATGCATGTACTGATAAGGTTTTAGCAGAATGAATGGAAATTATTATTCATAATATAAACGAGCAAGATTGGAATTCATCTCACCAGTTGAGAAACTCAAGAAGGATGATAGCTACTATAAGCCATTTTTGAGTATTTATATGAGTATGTTATGTGTTCTTGCCAGATCATCTTTGTTAGCAAAATTTGATTGAAGACTGTTTGTTGCATTTGTATCAGTTACGACGAATAAAGAACACAATGAAGATGTTGTGTGACCCAACCACTAATCGAACATGTGTTAAGTAATGTGACATTGATGAAGCATCAACATGGTATTCGAAAGAAGTTTCCTACCAGATTCATTATCACTTGAGAAAAAGCTGCAAGAATAGCTCAAAGGCAAAAAAAGGGGAGAACAAGATAGAAACTAAACAACAGGCAATAGGAAAACCCAAATCACCTACAATAGTGGTATCTCCACATAAAAAACAAGAAGAATACATGGAAAACTGAAGCATTTGAAACTCTAGTTGAATTGCAAGAGAAGTCCAAGAAGCGCCACAACCACAACTAAGGAGATGTGAGGTACTTTGAAGGCAAAATCAACATCTCTAGGATCAGGGCTATATTTGTACAATCCAAATAGCCTACACTAATTAGTTCCAAAGACTCCCTTTTTGACTTATAAAACTTTTACATAGTAAGCTTCACATAGTTCGCAAATTCGTTCTCTATTTCAGCATCTATTGTATAAAGGTTCTTTTCAATATGGTATTCCCAATTGTCATAAATATTGATATCATAACAGTTACACCTCCTTTTTAGAGGAAAAAATTGTTGTTGCCAAGAAATAGAACCAACCAAAATTAGGGTTGAACCCACAGGGAATTCGTAGACTCAAGGGAATTCAATGATCACAATTCGAATGGTTAACCAACTTACTTCCCTAAAAAGGTGGGGTGTGCAATAATTAATGATAAATAAAACTAAACTAACACACACAAGAGAGAAATTGATATGGAGAGAAACTAGGGTATTGTATTCCTCATGATTCCCCAACTCAGTATCACCGGATAACCTAATTCTTTTCTAGGTGTAACATACAAGACGGTAAGTTAAATTCACTAAGCCCTTTGATCAAGGATGAGAGGTGAATTTTACTATGTGACTTGGCACATCTCTTAGTATACATTACTAACCTTTACCCATTACTCCCAGTACAACATCCTCTTGGCCTAGTTTGGTTGATTGAACTAGAACACATCAATTGAATCTTGTTAATTAATCTATTTTCCTATTTATTGCTACCTTGGTCCAGTCAGTAACTCTAGGTAGGCTCTAATGTTTGCCATCACCAGAAAATATACAAAAACAAAGAGAGTTAATTAATACGAGCATACATACCTTTCAACAATTATGAATTATCAGGTCTTACTTTGTTAGTTCTTCA
>JAOTQR010100999.1:11145-28946 GCA_025774065.1 Solanum ossicruentum | reverse complement strand
GAGCTAATTGTTTCAAGAATAAGATTTTAGGAATATTTGAAAACTTTTCAAGATAAATTACTTGCATAATGAGAATTACAAAAAAATAAATTTTCTTTTGGGAATTATTCTTATATGGAAATCTTGAATAGATTTGATAAAGCCTATAAGTATCCAACATGGAGTTTCCAACATGACGAATTTGCATATTATTGAGTTTTTGAAACTAGTTTTTATGCCTTTGAATTATCTTTCCGACGCACTTTGTTTCACCTTATTTAGAGTTCGAATAAAGAAGTTATGCCCATTTTCATAGAACTCGTCTATGCAGGGGTATACACGGATTTTTGCCAAATTCCGTTTCATTAATGACATTTCGTAAACTTAGTTTTTTCTATTGGGTCTTTTGGGATTTCTACGCTATCTTAACACTTCCTAAAGACCCAAACCCTACTCCATAAGATCAAATTCACTCCTCCCAATTGGATCTCAAATTCTCCCAAGAGTCTATACCAAACCCCAATAAAAATTCAAGGAAACTCAAGAACAAGTTGTGGATTTCAAGACCCCATTCAAAACTTCCAGTCTTTCTCAACTCAGTTTCAAGAAATTCAAGGTCTAAAGTATGTGGGTTTCATTTATGGGATCATTTCATCCATAAAGCCCAATCTTCCTTTTTATGAAAATTATATGATTTCAAGATGTATTTCTTATGGGTATCCATTATTATGAAATATGAGCATGAAATATGTTGGGGTTTTATCAAATATTGTTGATTATGCGTAAATATCTATTTTGAGCTTATACTTTGAAGTGATCTTTGTCAATTGAGACTATACATGATTCAAGCGATGAAATCTATAAACTATTGTGAAGTTTTGATATGATTTACAGATTACCCATGATGGGGTTTTACCATGATGTTGGTGGGGTGATTTACATAATTTTAAGGTGCATTAATTTCCTATTTCATGATATATTCTTGCATTTTTCATTATTTGAATATGTCCTCATATGTGCCCACCAAGTGTTTGATGAAATGCCAAATTAAGAATTCTCAAGATATGTACATGTTTTACAAGTCAAGTGACATCATGATGAATATGGGCTTTCAGGTATGTTATGAATTCATTAAATTATCTATGATTATACCATCTTTTACCAATGCCTTCAATTCCAACATAGCAGGGTCAAGATCTTGCTTAGTTTTCACCTCCTCAACCAATGAAGATTTGGAACCATCAACAACAATAATACCCCCGTTATCAACCTCTTCCCACCCAAACCCCAATCTAGCCAACCGGTGGACCTCCCTAGCCACTCCTTTGCCACCATCATCAACATGAGCTAGGCTATCCATCGACGCCCTAATCAAAGCATCCGCCACCATATTAGCCTTACCGGGATGATAATACACACTCATATCATAATCCTTAAGAAGTTCGAACCACCTTATTTTCTTCAAGTTGAGATTGTTTTGAGTGAACACATATTAGATACTCTTATGCCCAGTGAACACATCAATATGCACCCCATACAAAGAGTGATGCCATATCTTCAATGCAAATATTATGATGGCTAGTTCAGGATCATGGGTAGGACAATTCTTTTCATGCAATTTGAGTTTTCTAGAAGCATAGGCTATCACCTTACCATTTTGCATCAACACACAACCCAAACCAACTCTAGAAGCATCACATTATACAACAGATCCTTCTAGTCCTTCCGATAGTGACAATGTAGTAGCAGACAAGCTTATCTTTCAATGTTTGGAAACTCTTTTCACACTTATCGGTCCACACAAATTTGGGTTTCCTTTGGGTTAACCTTGTCATCGGAGAAGCAATAGAGGAGAACCAATTCTACAAACCTCTGGTAGTAACCCGCTTAGCCCAAGAAGCTCCTAATATTCGAAGGAGTCAATGGTCTTGGCCAATTTCTAATCAGATCTGTCTTTTTACTATTCCCCGACACCATATGACCTAGGAGGGAAACCTCTTTAAACCAAAATTCACATTTCTCATATTAGACATACAACTTCTCTTCCCTTAATCTTTATAGCACAACCCTCAAAAGACCTATATACTCCTCCACACTTTGAGAATAGATTAAAATATCATCAATGAAGACCACAACAAATGCATCAAGGTAGGGTTTGAAGACCCTACTCATAAGGTACATGAAGATAGCCGGTGCATTGGTCAAACCCAAAAGACATCACAACAAAATCAAAATGTCTAAACCTAGTTCGGAAGGACTTCTCGGGAATATCACACTCCCCCACCTTCATTTGATGGTACTCGGACTGAAGAAGAATCTTAGAGAAGTGGCTAGCCCCTTGTAATTTGTCAAGTGAATCATCAATCCTTGGAAGAGGATACCTATTCTTGATGGTGACCCTATTAAGTTGTCGGTAGTCAATACACATTCTAAGAGACCCATCCTTCTTCTTCACAAACATCACTGGTGCACCCCAAGGTGATTGGCTATGCCTAATAAAATCCTTCTCCATCATATCCCTCAATTTTCTTTCAACTCCTTTTACTCCACCGAGGACATAAGGTAAGGGGGAATAGAAATGGGTTTAGTATCAGAGAGGAGGTCTATACCAAAATCTATTTCTTTTTCGGGAGGAATATCGAAAAAATAATTTGGATAGAATCAAGAAACTCATTTACCATCGAAACCGACTCTATGGGAAAGTCTTTGAGCTCCACATCTCTAAGCCTCACAAGATGATAAAGACATCCCTTAGAGATCAACTTACGGGCTTTAATGCAAGAGATGAACCTTACCTTGACCACCACATTATGACTCTCCCATTCAAGGACGGATTCATTTGGGAATTGGAATTTTACCCTACGGGTTCTACAATCAGTTGAGCCATAGTATGCATGCAACCAATGCATTCCAAGAATGACATCAAAATCAACAATATCCAACTTAACAAGATCATAAGGTAATATTTTATGAAAGATGCAAATGGGAAAAATTTCTATAGACCTTTCTAGCAACAATAGATGCATCAATAGGAGTAGACACCTCATATGACTCACACAACAATTCGAGCTCAAAATGAAACATTTTGGCAACAGAAGGGGTAACAAAAGAAAGAGTGGCATCGGGATCAATCAATGCAAACACAACAAAATCAAAGACTTTTAACATATCAGTAACAACATTAGGTAGCTCATCAACACCTTGCATCCCATGTAAAGCATAAAATAGATTGTGCCTTGGGGCATCACCTTATTGACCACCCCTTCCCAAAGGAACCACAGTTGCACCTCGGGGACGGACCTCCTTACCCTTGTTATGGTTACGAGGACAATCAATCTTTGTGTGACCAACTTCTCTACACCCATAACATGCATTAGTGTCTCTTAAACATGGACATCCATGGCCCTACCACACTTTGGACACATATTATCAGGTACCATACCACCAATACCTTGGGACCTTGGGAGGTCATTGGCAAACCCCCTATTAGAAGCATGAGAAGACCCTTGGCCTTGATGGAACCCGCCACCCTTTCAACTTTGGAACCTACCCTCAATGCAGGCCCTCTTAGCCTTATTACCCCTCCTCTTCCTCAACTTTTCCTTCTCCATTTTCTTGGCATAGGTCATCAATCGGGACAATCCATGTCACTAATCAACATAGCGACCGGCACTCCTCACTCACCAAGTCAAATACCCCAATCAAAAATTTGTTCATTATAGACCTTTGGTCGGCAACCAAGTGGAGAGCATACTTAAAGAGTTGATTGAACTTGAGGTCATACTCTCTCACACTCATAGACCTTTGTCTCAAATTCATAAACTCCGCCATCTTGGCCTCCCTAAGTTTAAGAGGGAGAACATATTAAGAAAATCCACCTTGAACTCCTCCCAAAGCACCACATTGTTGATTCCCTTCTCCTCCTTCCATTGACTCAACCATATTTGTGCAACTCCCTTGAGTTGGTAACCCGCCAACTCCGCCTTCTCCTCTGACCTAACAGCCATGATAGCCAATACCTTGTAGACTTCATCAATGAACTCTTGAGGGTCCTCATCCACCTTTAACTCATAAAATTGTTGTGGATTCATCCTCATGAAGTCTCTCACCTGAGATGCTAGTATAGGAACATAAGGAACTTGGGCCCCTTGATTGGCTTGATTAGCCACAACTTGCGCAAGCAAAATGAGAGCATCCCAGAGCTCACCATGAGTCGGTTGTTCGTCGGGTGTGCAGGCACTTCTTCCTCTTGTGTTAGGCATGATATTGCATAGCAAACAACAATCGTTAGGGGGAAAAACCTAGTGGGGACCAAGACAAGCAATCGGGCTCACCCTCATAGTCAAAATATACAATAAAAAAAGAGAGTCGTAATACATGACATAAGAGCATAAACATTGTCCCTGGAATGGAGAACTCACCAACTAGCTTTAGAGAGAGATTGTACTAGACACGTTGAGGAGGGTGATCATCAAGTGGGGCTCCAGTTCCAACATGGTAACATCATGTAGGCATAGAGTATGCCTTAGTACGTTTGAATTTACTAAATATATAGGATGCAAATCAACAAGAGATAGGCATCAAAACCAAAAGTCATAATAGTAAGTAAGAGATAATATAATAACAATATGGCATGTATAATCAGTGGTTAAATAAAACATGCTTACATGGAATATAATACATGTGTAAAAAAAGACCATCATTATAGAATCCGTAGGTTACTAAGGTATAAAACCCTGTAGTTGGTTGGTGGATAGTCGCACCCTACCACCCCTGGTGATTGAGGAACTAACCCCTCAACCCGGTTACGAGGTGTGAACCCCTTGATTAGTTAGTGGACAGTTACACCCTACCACCCCTAGTGATTTAGGTAACCCCTCAACCCAGTTATCAATGCACAACCCCTTGACTAGTATCAATGTATAAACCCCTTGACATGGTTACCGGGCTCTTAACTCCCCGAGTAAGGTATGGTCATTTTCCAACACTATATAGGATAATATCATGTACATACATTTTTTTCATCATCATAAAGTTATTCAACTCATAATACATGCTTGGACCTTCAATTCCTCAAAATACATTAACCAAACATTTTATCAAACATTTGGCAGGTGTGTAGTGCTAGTGTAATAGATACTTGGTAACACCCTCAAGTAATTTACATCAAAATCCTTCATCAAATCTCACAATAGATCTTAGATTCATAGCTCAAAACATGCTAAAACAATCATAATTTCATGAAACCCCAATATAGTGTGCATTGAAATTCATAATAAGTAAGACCCATGAATAAAACAACTGTAAATCATGTAATTCAGGCAAAAGAAAGCTTGGGCATCATAGGTGAAAGGAACCTATGAAAGAAACCCACATACCTTTACTTTGGAGAATCTTTGAAGAAGATTGGAGATGGAGACTTGAAGCTTTAATGAGAACATTAAGATCCGGATAAGTTTTGAGACTTGAAATTTGGAGATGAAATATTGTCTAAGTGTTTGAGAAAGTATTTGGGGATGTATTGAATGATATGACGGTGAAATAAGGCTACATATAGGTATTTTTATGCATTAGCCCAAGACCCAAAAGTCTTGGACCGAGATAGAAAAATAGTGCAGAAAATACACTGCAGTGCAACCTTGGTGCAACAAATTGCATTTTTGTGATTTTAAATTTTGCTACAATTGCTCTTAAATCACGGTTAGACCTATTTCCCACTCAATTTGACCTCCTGAACAAGAATATGAAGTTGGATTTTCAATATCACGAAGGGCCTTATTTGGAAATTACATTTCTAGCCACTTTCGAGGCATATTTTCGGCACACTTTTGGGGTCATTTCAATATTTTTCCTTAGAAACATTCATCCCCGAATGCCAAAGAAACGTATCTAAGAAGAGTAATCATGAATAGGTCAGCCCCAACAAGAATGCAACAATACACTTAAAATACTATCTTTTTTCAAAATTTCAACATAAGTGTAAAATCACCATGAACTTTGTTAATATAAACATGAATGCATGCAAATGACTTAGGGGATGGAATATGAGACAAGAAATCATATAGAAGACTTAAAATTAGTACCTTAAGATTGAGTAGAATGTAAGAGATAAGGATATCATTTTTGCATGTCCGCTTCGGCCTCCCATGAAGCACTTTCGACTTGTTGATTCCTCCAAAAGACCTTAACAGAAGCAACATCCTTGTTTCTCAACTGTTTCACTTGCCTATCTAAGATCTCCATTGGAACTTCTTCATATGTAAAGTTGTCTTCAACCCACAACATCAAGAGGTGCAATAGCATTAGGGTCATCCAAACACTTCCTCAACATAAACAAATGGAAGACCGGATGAACCAATTCCATTACACTAGGCAATTCCAACTCATAGGCCACCTTACCAATCCTCCTCATCACCCTATAAGGACCCACATATCTAGGTCTTAACTTACTCTTCTTGTCAAAGAGAACCACACCCTTCATGGGTGAAACCTTCAAATAAACCCAATCACCAACTTTGAATTCAAGGTCTCTTCTCCTCACATCGGCATAAGACTTTTGGCGACTTTGGGCTGTCTTAAAACTTTCTCTAATCATCCTAATCTTCTAAAGGGACTTTAGAACCAGATTTGGTCCCAATAAATCCACCTCTCCAACCTCAAACCACCCAACCGGTGACCTACAATGTCAATTACAGATAGCCTTAAAAGGGGTCGTGCCGATGCTAGAAAGATAGCTATTATTATATGCAAATCCAATCAACGAAAGATGATCATGCCAACTACCCTTATGCTCCAATAGACAAGCCCTAAGCATATCCTCAAGTGCTTGGACAGTTCTTTCGGCTTGGCCATACGTTTGAGAGTGAAAGGTCATACTAAGTTTAACTCTTGTACCAAGACCCCTTTGAAAGGACCTCCAAAAATGTAAAGTAAATTGAGCACCACGGTCCAATATGATGGACAAAGGAGCTTCATGCAATCTCACCAAGTCATAAATGTAGAACCTAGCATAATCTTTAGCCCCATATGTAGTCTTAACTGATAGAAAGTGAGCTGATTTTGTCATCCTATCAACTACAACCCAAATGGAATCAAAACCCTTTCTAGTCTTGGGCAACCAAACCACAAAATACATATTAACCTCTTCCCACTTCCAAGTAGAAATCTCTATTTATTGGGCTAGGCCACCCGATCGTTGACGCTCAGCTTTGACTTATCGGCAACTATGACAATCGGATACAAATTTCACAATGTCCCTCTTCATGGCTCCTCACTAATACACCTCTCTTAAATCTCTATATATCTTAGTAGACCCGGGGTGAATAGAGTAAGAAGAACTATGAGCCTCATCAAGAATCTTTTCTCTCAAGACATCAACACAAGGCACACATAACCTACCTTGGTATCTAAGGAAACCATCTTCCCCTTGGGAGAAAACCTCCACCTTACCATCTTCTACCAATTCCTTCAAATCTAACATAGCGGGATTAAGATCTTGCTTAGCTTTCACCTCCTCAACCAATGAAGATTTAGAACTATCAACAACAACAACACCTCTATTATCAACCTCTTCCAACCTAACTCCCAATCTAGTCAACCTATGGACCTCCCTAGCCACCCCTTTGCCACCATCATCAACATGAGCTAGGCTACCCATCGACGTCCTATCAAAGCATCTACGACCACATTAGACTTACCAGGATGATAATACACACTCATATCATAATCCTTAAGAAGTTCTAACCACCTTCTTTTCCTCAATTTGAGATCATTTTGAGTGAACACATATTAGAGGCTCTTATGATCGGTGAACACATCAACATGCACCTCATACACATAGTGATGCAATATCTTCGATGCAAATATTATGACGGCTAGTTCAAGATCATGGGTAGGATAATTCTTTCATGCACTTTGAGTTGTCTAGAAACATAGGCTATCACCTTAATATTTTGCATCAACACACAACCCAACCCAACTCTAAAAGCATCATAGTATACAACAAATCCTTCTAACCCTTCCAGTAGTGACAATATAGTAGCGGACACAACTTTATCTTTCAATATTTGGAAACTCTTTTTACACTCATCGGCCCACACAAATTTGGCTTTCTTTTGGGTTAACCTTGTCATAGGAGAACCAATAGAGAAGAACCCATTCACAAACCTCTGATAGTAACCCGCTAAGCCCAATAAGCTACTAATATCCGACGGGGTCAATGGTCTAGGCTAATTTCTAATCACATCCGTCTATTTAGGATCCACTTTAATACCATCCCCCGACACCACATAGCTAGGAGGGCAGACTCTTTTAACCAAAATTCACATTTCTCATATTTGACATACAACTTCTCTTCCCTCAATCTTTGTAGCTCTACGCTTAAAAGACCCATATGCTCCTCCTCACTTTGAGAATAGATCAAAATATCATTAATGAATACCACAACAAATGCATAATGTAGGGTTTGAAGACCCTATTCATAAGATCCATGAAAATAGACGGTGCATTGGTAAACCCAAAAGACATCACAACAAACTCTAAAAATCCATATCTAGTCCGGAAGGCCGTCTTAGGAATATCAGACTCCCTCACCTTCACTTGATGGTACCCGCACTGAAAATCAATTTTAGTGAAGTGCTAGCCCCTTGCAATTGGTCAAGAAAATCATCAATCCTTTGAAGAGGATACCTATTCTTGATGGTGACTCTATTAAGTTGTCGATAGTCAATACACATTCTAATAGACCCATCATTCTTCTTCACAAACAACACTGGTGCACTCCAAGGTGATTGGCTAGGCCTAATAAAACCCTTCTCCAACAAATCCCTCAAAATTGTTCCTTCAACTCCTTTAACTCCGTCAGGGCCATACGGTAAGGGGGAATAGAAATGGGTTGAGTATCGAGGAGGAGGTCTATACCAGAATCTATTTCCCTTTCACGAGGAACACTGCAAATGTCATTTGGAAAGAAATCAAAAAACTCATTTACCAACGGAACCGACTCAATGGAAATGCCTTTGGACTCCACATCCCTAACCCTCACAAGATGATAAAGACATCCTTAGAGACTAAATTATGGGCTTTAATACAAGAGATGAACCTACCCTTGACCATCAAATTATGACTCTCCCATTCAAGGATGGGTTCATTTGGGAATTGGAATTTTACCCTACGGGTTCCACAACCAATTGGGGCATAATATGCATGCAATAGATCCATTCCACGAATGACATCAAAATCAACCATATACAACTCAACAAGATCACAAGGAAGTATTTTATGCAAGATGCAAATGGGATAATTTCTATAGACCTTTCTAGCAATAATAGATACATCAATAGGAGTAGACACCTCGTATGACTCACACAATAATTCGGGCTCAAAATGAAACTTTTTGGCAACAAAAGGGTTAAAAAAAGTAAGAGTAGCATTTGAACGAATCGATGCATGAACATCAAAATCAAAGACTTTTAACATACCGGTAACAACATTGGGTGCCTTATCAACCCCTTGCCTCCTATGTAAAGCATAAAACCGATTGTGCCTTGGGGCACCACTTTGTTGACCAACCCTTCCCAAAGGAACCATATTTGCACCTTGTGGATGGTCCTCCTTACCCTTGTTGTGATTACAAGGACAATCAAACTTTTTGTGACCAACTTCTCCACATCCATAACGTGCATTAGTGTCTCTCAAACATGGGCCCTCATTACCCCTACCATACTTTTGACACATATTATTAGGGACCATACCACTAACAACTTGGGCCCTTGGGAGGTCATTGGCAAACCCCCTATTAGAAGCATGAGAAGATCCTTGGCCTTGATGGAATCGATCACCTTTTCGACTTTGGAACCTACCCTCAATACGGGCCCTCTTAACCTCATTACGCCTCCCCTTCCTTAACTTTTCCTCCTTCATTTATTCTATATAGGTCATCAATCAGAACAATCCATGTCACTAGTCAACATAGCGACCGACACTCCTCACTCACAAAGTCGGAAACCCCCATCACAAATTTGTTCATTCAATACCTTGGGTCGGCAACCAAGTCGGGAGCATACTTAGAGAGTTGATTGAACTTGAGGGCATACTCCCTATCTTGGCCTCCCTAAACTCTGCTATTTTGGCCTCCCTAAGTTGAAGAGGGAAGAACTGATTAAGAAAAGCCGTCTTTAACTCCTCCCAAAGCACCACATTATTGATTCCCTTATCCTCCTCAATTGATTAAACAGTATTCATGCACCCCTAGAGTTGGTAAGCCACCAACTTCGCCTTCTCCTCTGACCTAACACCGATCATAGCCACTACCTTGTAGACCTCATAAATGAACTCTTGAGGGTCCTCATCTATCTTTGACTCATAGAATTTTGGGGGATTCGTCCACATGAATCCTATCACTCGAGATGCCAGCGTTGGAGCATGAGGGGCTTCGACCCCTTAATTGACTTGATTAGCCACAATTTATGCACGCAAAGTGAGAGCATCCCTAAGCTTACCATGAGCCAGTTGTTCCTCGGGTGTTAGGCATGATCTTGCATAGCAAACAACAATCGTTATGGGGGAAAACCTTGCCTTAACTTATATAGCACGACATAGTGTAAGAAGAAGGGAAACATTTCCCAAGACGTCTCATAGCCTCTAACTCATAGTTGTGGTGCACAACACAACTATGAGCAAGACTCTAATTGACGCAGTGTATTAGATATTGAGGACCATTTACAACCTCGTGCTCTAATACCAAGTTTGTCATGACCCAAGCCTAGGGCCTAAACATGGCACATAGGGAACCCTATGGGACCCCAAGCAAGCCTCTAACTCATATCATTACACATCTTTGGTCGCAGAAGCAATAAAATACAACAAGAGATAGTAACTAGGGATAAACAAGCCTAAGAGGAAAACTTCCATATCATACACATCAAGAGTCAAGAGAGAGTCAAACTCATAGTATTAACATGTCAAACAACTCCAACAATATCTCTAACCATAGAACTTAGTAGGGGCCAAGACAAGCAACCGGGCTCACCCTCATAGTTAAAATATACAATAAAGAAAAAGAGTCATGATACATGACATAAGAGCATAAACATTATCCCCACAATAAAGGCCTCACCAACTAATTTTAGAAAGAGATCGTACTAGCCACGTGGAGGAGGAGGAGGATCAAGTGGGGCTCTGGTTCCTAAATGGTAATATCATGTAGGAATAGAGTATGCCTTAGTACGTTAAAGTATACTAAGTATGTAGGATGCAATGGAACAAGAGATAGACATCAAGACCCAAAGTCATAATAGTAAGTAATAGATAACATAATAACATATGGCATGTATGATCAATGCTTAAGTAAAATATACTTACATGGAACATAATACATGTGTAAGAAGAGACCACCATTTTAGAACCCATAGGTTACCAAGGTACAAAGCCCTTTGGTTGGTTGGTGGATAGTCGTACCCTACCACCCCTTGTGATTGAGGAACTAACACCTCAACCCGCTTACCAAGGTATGAACCCCTTGATTGGTTGGTGGATAGTCACACCCTGCCACTCCTGGTGATTGAGGTACTAACCCCTCAACCCAGCTATCAAGGCATAACCCCTTGATTAGTATCAAGGTACAAACCCTTAGACATGGTTACCCGGGCTCTTAACCACCCGAGTAAGGCATGGCTACTTTCCAACACTATATAGGAGAATATCATGTACATACGTTCCTTTCATCATAATAAAGTCATTCAACTCATAAGACATGCATTGGAACTTCAATTCCTCAAAATACATTAACCGGACATTTTATCAAACACTTGGCGGGTATGTAGTGCTAATGTAAAACCATGCAATTCAAGAGTAGAATCATGCTAGAATATTCAATGTAAAATAATCAATAGATACTTGGTAATGCCTTCAAGAAATATACATCAAAATCCTTCATCAAATCTCGCAATAGATCTTAGATTATTGCTCAAAACATGCTAAAACAATCATAATTTCATAAAACCTCAACATAGTATGTAGTGAAATTCACAATAAGTAAGACCCATGATTAAAACAATTGTAAATTATGCAATTTTAGGTAAAAGAAAGCTTGGACATCATGGGTGAAAGGAACCCATGAAAGAAACGTACATACCTTGACTTTGGAGAATCCTTATTAAGAAGATTGGAGATGGAGATTTGAAGCTTGAATGAGAACCTTAAGATTCGGATGAGTTTTTGGACTTGATATTTAGAGATGAAATATTATCTATGTGTTTGAGAGAGTATTTGAGAGTGTCTTGAAAGATATAAGGGTTAAATAAAGCTAAGTATAGGAACTTTCATGCATAGTAACACTTAGGCCCAAGACCCAAAAGTCTTGGACCGAGATAGAAAAATAGTGCACAAAATACACTGCAGAGCACCTTTGGAGTGTCACGCTAGGGGCGCGGATGCACACTTGAAATCGCATTTTTGTGATTTTTAATTTTTTCTATGGGTGCTCTTAAATAGGATTAGACCCATTTCCAACTAAATTTGACCCCTTGAATAAGAATATGAAGTTGAATTTTTGATATCATACACGGATTTTTGAGATATATGGAAGTTACAATTCCAGACACTTCCAAGGCACATTTTTGGACACTTTTTTGGGTCGTTTCACTTGAATGTGACAAATTCTGAAATATCTTCTACTTTTGCTCCTAGTAGAGATCTGGTTAGAACTATTAAAAGAAAGAAAAGGTGATTGAAGAAACTAATGATGTTACAAGGCGCTATACAATCAGGGTGACGGAAGAGAAACTATTGGTTGATGCAATAAAAAGGAAGAAGCAAAAACATATTTCTAGGAAGAGGGTGAGGAAAACCTTTTTTTGTTGAAAATGACATACTTAAGAAGGAGTTAGTCAATGTTGAAGAAAGTTTGGAAATAAATAGGACCGAGTTTGAAAGTAGGGTGAGGGACTTGGATAAGGGACCTAAGATGGTCAAGGTACCAGCGATTCAAAAAGGGATGTCAAACATCATAAAAACAAGTGAGTCTATTTCTACTAGGGGACCAAGTTCACAAATGAAGAGGAGAAAAACTAGCAAACTGCTGACCAGGAAACAAAGAATTAGTCTGCTTCAGGAACAAAAGGTACTGAATGGGAGGGCTTTTATCCTGTAGCTAAAACAACCCATGTATGTGTGAACTTGTTGATGCTATTGATATGTAGGGTAGGGCTACCAGTTCGAATGGTCTCTTCCATTTCTACATGTACGGGAAGTCAAGGAATTCTACCTAAACCTGACAATTCAGGAAAATGGGAGTTTTGTGACAAATGTTAGGGATATTTCTTTCAGGGTAGATGAAGGGATTGAAAGACCCAAAAGCCCAAAAATACAACAACATACCCAGTGGAATCCCACAAGTGGGGTGTGGGGAGAATAGAATGTACGCAGACTTTACTACTACCTTATAGAAGTAGAGAGGTTGTTTCCTAGGAAGCCTCATCTCAAAAATTCATAAGCAGAATAAACTAGATATGACAAAAAGTAGAAGAAAGGGAACAACAAAAAATGACTAACAACCAAAAGCACATAACAATACGTAAATATGATACAATTAACACATAAACAATAAATAATGACAACCCATGTTATAAAACACTACTACTCCTCTACACTACTATACCTCATGACTAGATAACCACTTAGCCCTACCAACCAATTAGCCTACTACTCTAATTCACGACCTCCTTCTTTCTATCTGGGGTCATGTCCTTAGTAAGATCAAGTTCTGCCGTATCGTGTCTGATCACCTCCCCCCAGTACTTCTTCGGTGTATCTCTACCCTTCCGTGTAGCTCCTAAAACCAACCTCTCGCACCTTCTAACAGGAGCATCGGTACTCCTTCTCTACATATATCCAAACTATCGCAGTCTCGCTTGCCTCATCTTATCAGCCACCGACACCACCTCTAACTTCTCCCGAATGGTCTCATTCCTAATCTTGTCACTCCTGGTGTGACCACACATCCATCTCAACATCCTCATCTCTACGACATACATCCTCTAGACATGTGCATTTTTGATTGGCCAACACTCTACCCCATAAAGCAAAGATGGTCTAATCACCAATCTGTAAAACTTACCTTTGAGTTTAGGTGGTATCTTCTTATCACACAATACTCCAGATGCAAGCCTCAATTTAGTCCATGTTGCCCCAATACGATGTGTGACATCATCATTGATATCACCACTATTCTGGATGAGGAAACCCAGATACTTAAAGTTTTCCCTCTTGGGGATAGGTTGAGTGGCAAGCCTCACATCAAAGTTTGCTTCATCCCTCTCAACACTGAATTTGTACTCTAAGTATTTAGTTTTGGTCCTGTTTGATTCGAATCCTTTGGACTCCAAGATGTGTCTCCAGGTCTCCAACCTATCATTAACTTTAGTTCGAGTCTCATCAATCAGTAGTACGTCATCTACAAATAGCATACACCATGGTATCTCCTTCTGGATAGATTGTGTTTGCTCATCCATCATTAAGGCAAATAAGAAAGGGCTCAACACAGATCCTTGATGGAGTCCCATCTCAATAGGAAAATACTCTGAGTCTCCTCCCATCATTCTTATCCAAGTTTTGGCTCCATTATACATGTCCTTAATCGCCCTAATATATGCCATTGGGACACCTTTCATCTTTAGGAACCTTCATGAGACATCCCTTAGGACTTTGTCATATGTCTTCTCGAGATCGATGAATACCATATGAAGATCCTTCTTTCTTTCCTTATATTTCTCCACTAACCTCCGAACAAGATGAATTGCTTCAGTAGTCGCTACCCCAGTATGAATCTTAACTAATTCTCTGAGATAGATACTACTCTTTGCACCCTCATCTCCACTGCTCTCTCCGAGACCTTCATAGTATGGCTTAACAACTTGATACCCCTGTAATTGTTATAGTTTTCAATATCTCCCTTATTTTTGTACAATGGAACTATTGTACTCCTCCTCCGTTCTTCAAGCATCTTGGCAATCGTTATAATAACATTGAACAATCAAGTTAACCACTCTATGCCATCCTTGACCATGTTCTTCAAAAAGTCTACCAGAATCTCATAGGGCCCGATCGCCTTCCCCTTCTTCATCCTACTAATAGCCTATCTTACCTCCTCAACTCTGAACTGCCTGTAATAACAAAAATCACGATAGTTTTTGGAGTGTGCCAACTTACTCACCTCAACATCTCAATCTCATTTTTTATTTAAGAGTTTATGAAAGTAAGCTTGCCACCTTAACTTACTGGAAGTGTCATCTACTAACACCTCGCCCTCCTTATCCTTAATTCACTTCACTTGGTCCAAGTCGTGAGTTTCCTTTCTCTTACTTTAGCGAGCTCATACAATCTCTTATCCCCGCCTTTATCACTTAGCTGCTCATAAAGGCGCTCAAATGCTGCTGACTTAGCATTCGTCACTGCAATCTTTGCTTCTGACTTGGTCGTTTTATAGATTACCTTAAGCTTTTGCTTTTCATCTTCATCCCTATACTCTAGCCACTCTGTGTAAACGACCTTCTTATCTTTCACTTTTCCCTGAACTTCATTATTCTACCACCAATCGCCCTGATGTCCACCAAAGTTCCCTCTCAAAACCCCTAGAACCTCGGTAGCTACCTTTCTTATGTAACTAGCAGTCGTGTCCCACAAATTATTCACATTACCTTCACTACTCCACACCTCTAAGTTTCTCAACTTTTCTTCCATCTTGCGAGAAAGGGCAGGAGAAAGGCCTCCCCATCTAATTCTAGGTTGGGCATACATAACCTTCTTCTTTTATTCTATCTTGATATCCACATCCATCACTAAAAGCCTATATTGAGTGGAAACATTTTCACTCGGAATAACCTTGAAATTCTTACATAGATTTCTATAGCCCTTTCGGAAAAGTAGGTAATCTATCTGAGTCTTAGCTACCATACTATGGAAGGTAATCAAGTGGTTTTCCCTTTTTGCGAAACATGAGTTAGCAATCACTAACTCAAAGGCTATGGCAAAATCCAAGAGAGATACCCCACTTCTATTCCTCTCCCCAAAACCAAAGCCTCCATGAATCATCTCCAAACCTGCTAATTGTTTCCCTGATATGCCCATTAAAGTCACCCTAATGAATAACTTTTCTATCTCCGATATGCCTCGCACAACCTTATCCAGATGCTCCCAAAAGAGCCTTTTGACTTCCCTATTTAGGCCTACTTGGCGCATAAGCACTAACTACGTTCACTACATGTCTACCAACCACGAGTTTGATAAACATCATCCTATCATTAACCCTCCTAACCTTAACCACATAATTCCTAAGATTCTTGTCTACTAGGATACCTACACCATTTCTATCCCTAAAACCACCTAAGTACCGCAACTTAAATCCATCCAGGTCTCGTGCCTTGGTGCCTACCTATCTGGTCTCTTGGACAAAGGTTATGTTAATATATCTCCTTTTAAAACATTTTACTGATTCTATGGACTTCCCTATTAGTGACCCTATATTTCACGATGTTATCCTTAACTTAAATAAGCCTGTGACCCTCTTCCAACCCTTACCCCTTACCTCCGACCCCAACCGACGACATGACCCTAGTCCACCATTATCTCCTGACGCCACTAAACTACAAAACTGATAATCCCTACAAACAAGTATAGGTCACATAAAAGAATAACAATACTATACACTTGCAATTTTATAAATAAGGAATACTAAATAATACCAGCAAACTAGCCACAAACAGTACTATGCAACAATAATAAACAAGACTCCAACAAAATACAACAATATGAAACAATACAACAACAATATGCTAAGTAATTTTTCCAACAAATAATATGCTAAGTAATATGTATACAACAGTATACAACAAATATACAGTTATAGGCAGAGGAATCAAATATGACACAAATAATTAGAGGGAAAGAAATCAAAGATAAGTAAAGGGTACCATATGACACAAATAATTAGAGTGCAAGAAATCAAAAGATATAGGCAACAATGCACCTGGGAGTATGTATATACAATGTTAATAGTAGAAGGCAAAATAATGTATATATAAGGTGAATATGCAACAGTAATAAAGAAATTCAGCAATTAACAGTATAAAATTACTTAAACTAAGAAATCGAGAAACAGAGAGAAAAAAGGAATGATACTCAGTTGAATCAAGAAATAGAAATGATATCCAAGAAACCATAAATGATATCCCCAAACCTAATCAAGAAAGGAACGATAGAACCTGGATTGAAACTGACTGACAGAGTGAACTGATCGTTGGAGTTTGCCTGAAAGTGTCATCGAAATCTGATAAGCAGTGAAAGCACTGATAAAGAAGATCTATTTTAAAAGAAACGAACCGAGTCTATCGATAAAGGAGATGGATGGAAACTGTCAACAAGGTTCGCCAGAACCTCTTAGAGATTAGTTCTTGGAAGAATTGAAGAAGATTCTTGAATTCTTGACTTGAAATCTTTAGAGTTCTTGATGAAGAACCCTGATTCTTAAAAAAAAAAAAAGAAGAACCAAGAAATCCTTTCTTGGAATTCTTGAATTCATTTCTTGAAGCTGTTGAGGATGAATCTTGAAAGCTAATCCTAACTTTGATGACTTTCTTGATGATACTTGACCGTTTATATTTAGGAGTCAAAACAACGAACACAAAAACAAAGACAAATCACAGAGTATTGCAATGCATTAGTAGAGTAGATGTTATTGCAAATTTGGGGGGGGGGGGGGGGGAGATATAGAAAAAAATATAAAAAAAAAAGGAAAAAAAGAAGCAAAAAAAAAAATAAAAAAATAA
>JAOTQR010100999.1:0-11135 GCA_025774065.1 Solanum ossicruentum | reverse complement strand
CACAACACAAAAGACTCCAGCACGAGAGAATGTTCGGCCGAAAGAGATACGAGAATTAGTATGGCCCAAAAGCGGGGGCAGATGAGAGGAAGACCATAGAGAAAGATATAAATATAAGGAAAAAAAGAGACATAGAGAAAGATATAAATATAAGGAAAAAAAGAGTATAGTGTAGCAAAAAAAGTGCCCGAAAATGTGTCTAAAAAATGTCCATAATCATAATTTCTTTATATCTCAAAATTTGTGCATGATATTAAAAAGCTAATTTATATTCTTGATCAAGGGGCAAAGTTGAGTGGGGAATAGGTCTATACCCAATATTAGAGCAACCGTAGCAAAATTTGATTTTTCCAAGTTTGTGCAAAACAGTGGCAGTCCCCATTCGTTTCGCCACAAGGAGCCATCATGGAGCATTTTATTTTGTTGTCGATTTTCTTGTTTCGGTCCAAGGTCTTGGGGTCTTTGGCCTAACCCTTCCTATGCGTAAAAACAACTAATTTGTCATTTTCAACCCCATATCATTCAAGACATTTCCCAAAACCCTCTAAGACACTTAGCCAAATATTTTCCCCATTTCAAGTGTCCCAAACTCACTTTCGGATCTTAAGGATTGATTCAAACTTCAAGTTCTCATTGAAATCTTCATCAAGGAAATTTCCAAAGTTGAGGTATGTGAGTTTCAACCATTGGGTCCTTTCACCCATGGTGCTCAACCTTCTTTTTCCATTTAAATTGCATGTTTTCAAGTTGATTATTTATGGGTATCTTCTATTATTAAATTTGAACATAAACTATGTTGGGATTTCAAAAAATGTGATTTATTAAACATGTTTTGAGCTATGAATCTATGATTTATTATGAGGTTTGATGAAGGGTTTCAATGTATATTGCATGATGGTGTTACCAAGTATTAGTGGGTTGATTTACATTAAGTTTTCTCACATAATTTCACTCTTGAATTACATAATTTTGAACTAACATTACATACTCGCAAGTGTATGATTAAATGTCCGATTTGGAATTCTTGAGTTATTAATGATCTATTGCATGGCCTGTGAGTCAAGTGACTTTATGATGATGAAGTAATGTATTTATGTATTGACTTCATGAAAAGTACCTATAGTGTTGCAAGTTTACCACACCTTGTTGAGGAGGTGCTATGCATCAACCGCTATGATGGAGGGTCGTATGTCCATCTACCAGTTAAGGGGTATATACCTTAACCACTATGATGGAGAGTGTTATGTCCATCTACTATCTAAGGGATATATATCTTTACCACTATGATTGGGGGGGTGCTATGCCCATCTACCATGTTGAGGGGTATAAACCTTGACCACTTTGATGGGGGGTGTTATATCCATCGACCAATTGAGGGGTAGATACCTCAATCGCCTTCCAAAGGGGTGGTAGGCCTTGGACTCCAAGTACTAGTTGCTTGGTCTATGATGATGGTCTCTTCCTACATATATATTACATTCTATATAAGCATGTTTTACTTCAAACATAGACCATGCATGTCATGTTAGTAATATACTATATCTTGCTTATGATTATGCATTTTGATTAAGTTGCCTATCTCTTGTTGCATTTCGAGCAAGTTTCAAATTAAAAAATTTATTGTCATACTTACTAGGTACATTTAAATGTACTAACAGATACTCTATGCCTACATGATGTTACATGTAGGAATTGGATCCCCTCACAATCATCCTCCCCGTGCCTAGTTGACTATTTTAACGATAAGCTATTAGTGAGTCCTCAAGTTCGGGGACACTAGCTTTGCACTCTTACTTTTTCTCTTCCCATATGCTGCACTTTGATACTAAAAGGGTGAGCCTGAAAATTGTCTTGGCCCCCGCCCAATCTATGCTAGAGGTGTTGTTGGACAAGTTACGTAATTATGCTTAAACTTGACTCTTTTGATGATCTATACTATTAAAAATTTCCTTTAGTCCCTCTATCTTTGTTTCCATTTTCTTATTGTTGTTTAATTACTTTCGCTACCAAGAATGTGTAAATGATATGCCAATAGGCTTGTTTGGGCTCTCCTTTGGGTTTCCATTTGTCGTGTCACGTCTAGGCCCTAGGCTTGGGTCATGAAAAAGATGGTATCAAAGAACTAGGTTATTAGTTGTCCTCGAGATCCAACACACTGCATCGATTAAAGTCTTATTCATAGTTGTGAAGTGCACCATGACTATGAGTAAGAGGCTTTGAGATATTTTAGGAAATATTTTTCTGCTTCATGATATATGTTATGCTATAGATGTTAGGTAAGGTTTCCCCTCTAATGAATGTTCTTTGCTATGTTAGATTATTCCTATCCCAAGAGGAAGAAGAGCTCATTCACCCGAAGAACAACTGGCTCATGAACAGTTTCGAGATGCTATTGCAATGTTAGCACAAGCTATGACTAATCAAATCAACCAAGGGTCCCAAGTCCCTTATGCTCCTACTCCTGCATCTAGGGTAAGGGACTTCATGAGGATGAATCCACCGGAGTTCTATGGGTCTGAAATGGATGAGGACCCTCAAGAGTTTATTGATGAGGTGTACAGAGTGTTGTCTGTCATGGATGTTCAATCAAAAGAGAAAGAAGATTTGGCAGCCTATCAACTCAAGGGGGTGGCCCAAATATAGTTTACTCAACGGAAGAAGGAGAAGGGGAACAACAATATGATTATTTGGGAGGCATTTAAGGCGGCATTTCTTAACTGGTTCTTCCATCTTGAGCTAAGGGAGAGCAAAATGATGGAATTCATGAATTTGAAGCAAGGGTCCATGAGTGTGAGGGAGTATTAACTCATGTTCAACCAACCCTTCAAATATGCTACATAATTGGTGGTCGAGCCAAGGTCTAGGATGAACAAGTTTGTGATGGGTGTGTCTGACTTGGTAAATGAAGAATGTCGTGCCGCAATGTTGATAGGTGATATAGACTCGTCCCCCCTCATGATTTATGATGAACAATTAGAGGGGAAAAAGCTGAGGAAAAAAGGGGTAATGAGGCCAAGAGGGCCCATTTGGAGGGTAGATTCCAAAGTCCCAAAGGTGGCCGATTCCATCAAGGCCAAGGTTCTTCCAATGCTCCTACTAGAAGGTTTTCCAATGACAACCCAAGGATCCAATGTGGCGGTGGTGTGGTGCCTAATGCTAG
The DNA here is from genome assembly GCA_025774065.1 of Solanum ossicruentum. Classification (NCBI taxonomy): domain Eukaryota; kingdom Viridiplantae; phylum Streptophyta; class Magnoliopsida; order Solanales; family Solanaceae; genus Solanum; species Solanum ossicruentum. The sequence goes on along the minus strand of JAOTQR010100999.1, from coordinate 7,975 downwards.
GTGCCCAAGATGTGGTAGAGGCCATGATGGCCCATGTTTGAAGGATACCAATGCTTGTTATGGTTGTGGTGAAGTGGGCCATTAGGTGATTTATTCTCCATATGCACAACATAAGGGTAGAGATGGTAGTCCACAAGGTCGAGGTGCGAATGCGATTCCTATGGGAAGAGGAGGTCAACAAGGTAGTATGCTAAGGCACAATTGGTTCTATACTCTTCAAAAGAGGCAAGGGGTTGATGAGGTGCCCGATTTCATCACCGGTATATTAAAAAAGTCTTTGATTTTGATGTGTATGCCTTGATAGACCCGAGTACCACTCTTTCTTTTATCACTCCTTTTGTTGCCAAAAGGCTTCATGTTGAACCAGAATTATTGTATTAGCCTTATGAGGTGTCTACTCTCGTTGGTGCATTCATTGATGCTAGAATGATCTATAGAAATTGTCTCATTTACATTTTGCATAAAATGTTTTCTTGTGATTTTGTTGAGTTGGTATGGTGAATTTTGATATCATTCTTGGTAGGGATTGGTCGCATGCATATTATGCCTCGATTGATTGTAGAACCCATAGGGTCAAATTTCAATTCCCTAATAAACTCATCCTTGAGTGGGAGAGTCATGATGTAGTGGTCAAGGGTGGGTTTATTTCATGCATTAAAGCCCAAAAGTTGATTTCTAAGGAATGTCTCTATCATCTTGTGAGGGTTAGGGATGTTGAGTCTAAAGTCTTCCTATAGAGTCGGTCTGGGTGGTGAATGAGTTCCTTGATATATTTCCTAATGAGCTTCCCGGTATTCCCCCAAAAGGGAAATAGATTTTTGCATAGCCCTCCTTCCCGATACTCAACGCATTTCTATTCCCCCTTATCGTATGGCCCCGGTGGAGTTGAAGGAGTTGAAAGAGCAATTAAGGGATTTATTGGAGAAGGGTTTTATTAGGCCTAGCCAATCACTTGTGAAGAAGAAGGATGGTTCTCGTAGAATGTGATTGATTACCACAACTTAATAGAGTCACCATCAAGAATAAGTACCCTCTACCAATGATTGATGATCTTTTTGACCAACTTCAAGGGGCTAATCACTTCTCTAAGATTGATCTTTGGTCCAGATATCACCAAGTGAATGTAAGGGAGTTTGACATTCCTAAGACGGCCTTCTGGACAAGATATGGATACCATGAATTCATGGTTATATCTTTTGGGTTGACCAATGCACCGGCTATCTTCATGGATCTTATAAATAGGGTCTTTAAGTCCTACCTTGATTTATTTGTGGTAGTATTTATTAATGATATCTTGATTTATTCCCATAGTGAGGGGGAGCATGTGGATCACTTGAGGGTGGTGTTACAAATCTTAAGGGAGGAGAAATTATATGCCAAATATGAGAAGTGTAAGTTTTGGTTAAAAGAGGTTGCCTTCCTAGGTCATGTGGTGTCGGGTAATGGTATTAAGGTGGATCCTAAGAAGATGGAGGTAATTAGGAATTGGCCTAGACCTTTGACTCCATCGGACATTAGAAGTTTCTTAGGCTTAGCGGGTTATTATTGAGGTTTGTGAATGGGTTCTCTTTTATTGCTTCTCCCATGATTATGTTGACCCAAAAGAAGGCAAAGTTTGTATAGGTCGATGAGTGTGAAAAGGGTTTCCAAACTTTGATGGATAATGTTATCTTTGCTCCTATCATGTCTCTACCGGAAGGGTTAGAGGGGTTTGTTGTGTATTGTGTGCCTCACAAATTGGTTTGGGTTGTGTTTTGATGCAAAATGGTAAGGTGATAGCTTATGCCTCTAGACAACTTAAGGTGCATGAAAAGAATTATCCTACCCACGATCTTGAATTGGTCGTTGTGGTATTTGCTTTGAAAATTTGGCGTCATTACTTGTATAGGGTTCATGTGGATGTGTTCACCGGTCATAAGAGTCTCCAATATGTGTTCATCCAAAAAGATCTCAACTAGAGACAAAGAAAGTGGTTAGAGCTTCTCAGGGATTATGATATGAGTGTACATTATCACCCCGGTAAGGCTAATGTTGTGGCTGATGCTTTGAGTAGGGTGTCTATGGGTAGCTAGCACATGTTGATGGTAGGGGCAAAGAAGTGGCTAGGGAGGTTCATCGTTTGGATAGATTAGGAGTTAGGTTGGAGGAGGTTGATAATGGTGATATTGTGGTTGTTGATGGCTCAAAATCTTCATTGATTGAGGTGGTGAAGGCAAAGCAAGATCTTGACCCCGCCTTATTAGAATTGAAGGCCTTGGTGAGAGATGACAAGGTGGATTTTTTCTCCCAAGGGGGAGATGGTACCCTTAGGTACCAAGTGAGGTTGTGTGTTCCTAGTGTGAATGACTTGAAAGAGAAGATTTTAGATAAGGCTCATAATTCTTCCTACTCTATTCACCTCGGTTCTACCAAGATTATAGAGATTTGAGGGAAGTGTGTTGGTGGGGTGGCATGAAGAGAGATATTGCTATGTTTGTATCTGGTTTTCATAATTGCCAATAAGTCCAAGTCAAACATCAAATGTTGGGTGGCCTAGCCCAAGATATAGAGATTCCTACTTGGAAGTGGAAGGTAATTAACACGGATTTTGTGGTTGGGTTGCCTAAGACTAGAAGATATTTTAACTCCATTTGGGTTGTGGTTGATAGAATAACAAAGTCGGCTCATTTGCTATTGTTTAAGACTACTTATGGTGCCGAAGATTATTCTAGATTGTATATTCATGAGTTGGTTAGATAGCATGGGGTGCCTTTTTCTATCATATGGGATCGTGGTGCTCAATTCACTTCTCACTTTTGGAGGTCCTTCCAAAGAGGTCTTGGTACCAAGGTAAAGCTTAGTACGGCCTTCCACCCTCGAATGGATGGCCAAGCCGAAAGAACTATTCGAACTATTGAGTATATGCTTAGAGCTTGTGTTTTAGAGTTTATGGGTAGTTGGGATGATCATATTCCACTCATTGAGTTTGGTTACAACAATAGCAATCATTCTAGTATTGGTATGGCTCCTTTTGAGGCTCTCTTGGTAGATGTTGTAAGTCCCCGATTGGATGGTTTGAGGTAATGGAGATGGCTTTTTTAGGCTCGAATTTGGTTATGAAGGCCATGGAGAAGGTGAGGTTGAAAAGGTAGGGGTTGAAAATAGCCCAAAGTTGATGAAAGTCCTATGTCGATGTGAGGAGAAGTGAGCTTGAATTTAAGGTTGGTGATTGGGTCTATTTGAAGGTCTCACCCATGAAGGGTGTGGTTCATTTTGGTAAAAAAGGTAAATATAGTCCAAGATTTGTGAGTCCTTATAGAGTGTTGAGGAGGATTGATAAGGTGGCGTATGAGTTAGATTTGCCCAACGATATGAATATGGTTCATCTGGTCGTCCATGTGTCTATGTTGAGGAAGTGTGTGGGTGACCGAAGTGTTATTGTACCTCTTGATATTGTGGGTGTTGTTGAAGACAATTTGACCTATGAAGAGGTCCTTGTAGAAATTTTGGATAGACAAGTGAAGAGGTTAAGGAACAAGGATGTTGCTTTCGTCAAGGTTCTTTAGAGAAACCAACAAGTTGAGAGTGCTACATGGGAAGCCAAGGAGGACATGCAAAATCGGTATCCCTATCTCTTCCATTCCTCTCAAATCTAAGGTACTAATTCAAGTCCCCTATGTGATTTCAAGTCTTATGTATCAACTCTTATGTCATTTGCATGCTTTCATGTTTATGGTGACAAGTTCATGATGATTTTGACACTTATGTTGAGATTTTTAAAAATAGTGTTTAAGTGCATTGTTGTATTCTTGTTGGGGTTGATTCCTTAATAATTACTCTTCTTATGTATGCTTCTTTGACATTCAGGGATGAATGTTCCCAAGGAGGAGATATTGAAATGCCCAAAATGTGCCTCGAAAATGCCCATGATCGTAATTTCCTTATACCTCAAAATTCATGCGTGATATCGAAAATCCGACTTCATATTCTTGATCAGGGGTAAAATTAAGTGGGGAATGGGCCTAACCTCGATTTTAGAGCAACCATAGCAAAATATGATTTTCTCAAGTTTGCACAAAACAGTGGCAGTCCGCGTTGGCTACGCCACATAGAGCTGTCATGGAGCAGTGTATGTTACTGCCAGTTTTCTTATTTCGGTCTAAGTCCTTGGGTTCTTGAGCCTAAGTCTTCCTATACGTAAAAATACATATACTTAGTCATTTTTCAACATCATATCATCTAAGACATTTCCCAAAACCCTCAAAAACACTTAGCCAAATATTTCACTCCATTTCAAGTGTTCCAAACTCACTTCCAGTTCTTAAGAAATTCATTCAAGCTTCAAGTTCTCATTCAAATCTTCATCAAGGAAATCTCTAAAGTTGAGGTATGTGGGTTTCAACCATTGGGTCCTTTCACCCCTGGTGCCCAACCTTCTTTTTCCATGTAAATTGCATGTTTTCACGTTGATACTTTATGGGTATCTTCTATTATGAAATTTGAATATAAAGTATCTTGGGGTTTCATAAAATGTGATTGTTTAAGAATATTTTGAGCTATGAATCTATGGTCTATTATGAGATTTAATGAAGGGTTTTAATGTATATTGCATGATGGTGTTACTAAGCGTTGGTGCGTTGATTTACATTAAGTTTTCTCACATGATTTCACTCTTAAATTGCATAATGTTGAACTAGTATAACACACCCGCCAAATGTTTGATAAAATGTCTGGTTTAGGTTTCTTGAGTTATTAATGATCTATTGCATGACCTATGAGTCAAGTGACTTTATGATAATGAAAGTAATGTATTTATGTGTTGACTTCATGAAAAGTACTTATAGTGTTGCAAGTTGACCATACCTTATTGAGGGGGTGCTATGCCTCAACCACTATGACGGAGGGTGCTATGTCCATCTACCAGTTAAGAGGTATATACCTTGACTATTATGATGGAGGGTGCTATGTCCATCTACCAGTTAAAGGGCATATACCTTGACCACTATGATTGGGGGGAGGGGTGCTATGCCCATCTACCAAGTTGAGGGGTATATACCTTGACCACTTTGATGGGAGGGGGGACTATGCCCATCTACAAATTGAGGGGTAGATACCTCAATCGCTTTTTGAGGGGGTGGTAGGTCTTGCATTCCATGTACTAGTTTCTTGGTCTATGATGATGGTCTCTTCCTACATGTGTATTATGTTATATATAAGCATGTTTTACTTCAAACATTGATCATACATGCCATGTTGCTAATATACTATCTCTTGCTTATGATTATAGATTTTGATTAAGTTGTCTATCTCTTGTTGCATTGCATCCTACATACTTAGTACATTCAAACGTACTAACGTACTATTCCTACATGATGTTACCATGTAGGAACAGGAGCCTCTCACAATCATCCTCCCCGTGGTTAGTTGACTATTTTGAAGATAAGTTATTGGTGAGTCCTCATGTTCGGGGACACTAGCTTTGAACTCTTACTTTTGCTCTTTCCTTATGTTGCACTTTGATACTAAAAGGGTGAGCACGAAAAATATCATAGCCCCCACTCAATCTATACTAGAAGTATTGTTGGACAAGTTATGTAATTATGCTTAAGCTTGACTCTTTTGATGATCTATACTATTAAAGATTTCCCTTAGTCCATCTATCCTTATTTCTATTCTCTTATTGTTGTTTAATTACTTCCGCCACCAGGGATGTGTAAATGCTATGCTAAGAGGCTTATTTGGGGTCGCCATTGGGTTTGCATTCGTCGTATCATGTCTAGCCCCTAGGCTTGGGTTGTGACAGGGATTTTAGGTGATATCTTACGGGTGCGGACTGAGGGAATTAGAACAGTAGTTGATAAATCCCCTTCAGGACACTTCTTAGAGAAAGCTGGCAAATTGAGGAACCTAATCTTAGTAGCTGTTGCTAAGAAGTTTCTGAAGGATCAACATCAGCTTTATTTTGAATTTTTCAATAATGTGTTACTTTCCCGTACAGTGAAGAGAACTACTGCAAGCATGGCTGACCTATATCTGATGGAAAAGTTGAGCACCTTTGAAGCCATAAATCTACTAGCCATAATGATGGAACAAATGACCAAAGTGTACAATATGGCAGAAAGGAAGCTTGGTTTGGCATATGGCTACGTACTCAATCATGTGTTTGAGTATTTGGGGTAGAACTGAGTAGGGGTGTTATGAGAACCATAAAACAGTCCTTATCCTTAAACACTATAACTGAGTGTAAACTTGGAGAGTTGAAGGTTGGGACAAAAAGATGACCTATGTCTGGTCTGGTGGATCAGAGTGAGGCCTTGAAGAAATAAGTAGAGCACCTAGCTACAGCTTTTTCCAGAAGGGATGTTGAACTGGTTGTGCTAAAGCTCAGTGACCCAAGGCTCTGGTAAAGGACCTGATTCTGTTGAGGTGATCGCGCTAAGGAAAGTAAATACCTAGTTGAACAATGAGGTTAAGTCACTCACCCAGCAGCTTTTAGAGGCACACAGGGACCATAGTGCAAGTAGGTCTAAGCTGATTCAGTCCCTTTCCCCCAAGTGCTCTAGTCTCCAGGTTCTTGTTTCGGTGCCCCTGTGGCAGTCTTGTTTTTAGTCCTTAAAAATTGCCTGTTTTTGTTCTGATCTTGGCTTAATTCTGGCTGACTCATGTTTTTTATTGTAAGTGGTTATGGGTGGAATGTTATTTGAAAATGATAAAGGTTTCTGTTTGTTACTTCATGTCCTTTTCCTGTTCTTTATTTTCTATGGTGTTGGATATGTTTTGCAACCTCGAGGACCTGTCATTTTCTGATTGTGATCTTCTCTTAGTTTATTGTTTTCCTTTTAGTCATGCCAAAAAGGGGGAAATATGTGATCATATATTCAAGGGGAATATTGGGGTTGGAGGATATACTTTCAGGGGGAACAAGTTTAACATGAGTTACATGGAGCATAATTTGTCATCATCAAAAAGAGGAAACCTGTTAAGTACATGAACTACAGTGTGTTAGTAACTACAGTGTGTTCTGATGTGTTGATGATCAACAAACTAAGTCAAGGACCAGGTAGACCGTCAGGCTATTTTCCTGAAGCAAGTTGTGGAAAACAGCCTGTAAAGTTGTTGTGGTTGGTGGGATATCTATCAGACTTGTACTAAAGGACCAGTAGTTCATAATGTGTACCCACAACAGTATTAAAGGAAGTAGTCCAAGGTAAAACATCAATTTCTCAAGCCTTTTACTAAGACTGAATATTCTTCCATTAGAAAGCTCTTCCTTGGCTTCTTGTGCATGAAGATACAGCAACTACAGACAAGGGGCCTGATAGAAAACTTCTATAGTTCTCTAGTTTGATAATGTGGTGCTGTGTTCTAAAGTGTAAGATCACACCTAAGATATAAAGGTATACGATCAACCAATATTTATCGAATTTGAAAAAGAGTCAGAAGAAATGGTAGGTACGTGATCAGTGTTGTTTGTTTGTTCATTTTGAGCTTTGTATGCCTTGTAGACAGTGTAGTAGTTTAAACAATTGGTTGTGTTTTTAGTCTAACTGCACAAGGGTTGTGGATTTAGACTAGAATAAGTTTTTGGGTGCTCTTTGCTTGTGCTTATGGTATAAGTTATTTTGTAAGAGAAAGTAGAGAAGTAGCGGGTGCATTGTATTTCTTTATTTTTCTCTTTAGTAGATTTGATTGGGTAAATCTTATGGTGACAGATCGTGATTGTTCCTCCCTTGATCAAGGAATTTTTCCACATAAATATCCTTGTGAATCTGCTTCCTGCTTGTTACTTTTTTCCAGTTTTAGCTTATTGTACTTAAAGGGACCAAATCGTTCATTAGGCTAGGAGTGTTAGGACTGATATGAATCAAGTGTTTATGCGGAAGCTAGCAAAGCAACCTCGAAAGGCCATGAGTATGAATATAAACGAGAAACATACCATAAAGAGATAAATATTTAACGTGGTTCGGTCAATCGACCTACATCCACAAGAGGAGAT